>APFE031348635.1:0-12781 GCA_000404065.3 Pinus taeda
TTCTGAAAATGGTCGCTCCCGCTCCCGCTTCCGCTCCTGCTCCCCGCTTCCGCTCCCGCTCCCAAGTAACATTGGTTAATGAAGTTCTGATGCACTGATTAAAGATCAACATTTAATGGATTAACTGAATCATAAGTTTTCTGATATACGCTGGTTGCTTTAGACATAGTTGTGTATATATGCGGGTTAACATAACTGAAGTAGTGTATATATATCTGAGTATGAAAATGAAAAAATGTTTGATTTGATAACATTGATTCACGCCCCCTCTCAGTATTATTTCCAACACGAAGGTACACCAGGTCCCCTTCCTCAAAATGCCTCTCCACTCGATGTCTGTCAGCGTACATCTTTTGTTGATTCTGAGATGTCTGCAAGTTATCCTTAAGAGCCTTGCGGATATCTTCGCTCTCTAGGCTCCAATCTTTCGCCTTTGGGGCCCTGCTGTCTCCAAAAACAATGTCGCCAAAAGACAAAGCATCATACCCATATAAAGCACGGAAAGGAGTCATACCAATGGACATGTGATGCGTCGTGTTGTAACAATACTCTCCCAAATGCAACCATCGAATCCAAGCCCTCTGCTGCCTTGTCACATAGTTCCTGAGATAGCCCTATAACCACTAGTTCACCCTCTCTGTTTGGCCATCGGTTAGTGGATGATAATTGGTGCTCGGGGTGAGCTCGGTGCCAACTAGCCTGAAAATCTCTTGCCCAAATCCCCCCATGAATTGGGTATCTCGGTCACTGACTATAGTCTTAGTGAGTCCTTGCAGGTGAAAGACCTCCCTAAAGAACAACTTTGCCACTTGTGAAGCTGAATATCGTGTCGGAATGGCAAAGAAATGTGCAAACTTGGTCAGCCGGTCGACCACCACAAAAATACAATCCTTCCCTTGTACCGAGGGAAGTCTGGTGATGAAGTTCATAGAGATACTCTCCCATTTCCCCTCAGGGATGGGAAGAGGCTGCAATACTCCTGCTGGATGGGTCAACTCTCCTTTGTTCCTCTGACAAGCCTCACACTCCTACACATGCGTCAACATGTCCCCTTTGAGGCCTTTCTAGGTGAAGTGCTCTCTCACTGCCATATAAGTCTTCCGGAATCCCTAATGTCTAGACAAGGGAGAATCATGGGTTGCACAAAGGACACGCTCCCTCAACTGAGACCCCAGAACCAAAAATATGTGCTCTTTGTAATATATGACCTCATCCATCACCCTGTAGCGATCATCTGCATAGCTTCCCTCCAAGATCTCGCATGCCCAATGATCCTTGGAGTACTCTATTAATAGCTGTGCCTTCCAATCATCGCAAATGCTCATGAGTGAAAGTCCTGCGGGTCTCTTGGATAGTGCATCCGTCACCACGTTGTGCTTCCCCCGCACATACTCAATATCAAAATCGTAGCCCTGCATCTTGTTGACCCACCTCTACTGCCTATCATTGAGGCCCTGCTGACCCATGAAGTGGTGAAGACTATTGTGATCCGTTTTCACCCAAAATCGGTTCCCCACCAAGTAGTGTCTAAACTCGGCCAATGCATTCATTATGGCCAACATCTCCTTGTCGTATATGGAATATGACATCTCATGTGGTAGGAGCTTCCGACTCTCAAAAGCAATGGGGTGCCCTCCTTGGGACAAGACTGCCCCTATCCCCACGCCCGATGCATGACACTCCAATGTGAAAGGCTGTGCAAAATCTGGAATTGCCAATACTGGGCAACAACTCATCACCTCCTTGGGGCGATGAAACGCTGCCTATGCTTCATCTGTCCATGCAAAAGCCCCCTTCTCAGTCAGATCAGTAAGGGGTGTTTCCAAATGTGAGAAGCCCTTCACGAAATTTCGATAATAAGTACAGTTGCCCAAAAATCCTGTCAGTGCTATCACATCTCGAGGCTCTGGCCAATCCCGAACGGACCGAATCTTCTCCTCGTGCACCTTGACACCATTTGTGCCTATGATGTGCCCCAAGTAGAGCATCTCCGTCAGCCTAAACTACACAATACTGTCTCTAGGTGCTGAAGGTGCTCCTCCCATGTCCTGCAATAGATCAAGATGTCATCAAAGAATACTAGTACAAACTACAAACCTCCTAAGCTGGCCTTTAAAGACATGGTTCATGCACGACTGGAAAGTACCCGGTGCATTGGTCAACCCAAAAGGCGTGACCAAGAACTCGAAATGCCCATAATGACATCTGAAGGTTGTCTTCGGGATGTCTTGCTCCCTCACCCGAATCTGATGATACCCAGACCACAAATCTATCTTAGAGAAGTACTTGGTTCCTCTAAGTTCGTCCATCAACTCATCAATACGCGGAATGGGATACCTGTTCTTCAGTGTCTTCTTGTTGAGGGCCTTGTAGTCAATACACATGCAGAGAATCCCATCCTTCTTCTTCACCAGCACAACCGAAGAAATGAATGGACTAGAACTCGGTCTGATATGGCCCAATGCCAATTGCTCCCTGATGACTGTCTCAATCTCATCCTTATAGGCTTTGGGATGCCTATAGGTTGTAGTAATGACTGCCTGCATACCAGGCTCCAACTTTATTGTGTACTCGAACCCCCTGTCAGGTGGTTGTCCCAGTGGTATGTCTCCAAAGACTACCAGATATCTATCCAGTACTGCTTGTATGTCTGGATGTGGTGGTTTGGCCTTCCTCCTAGCCTTTGAAATCCTCTGCTCTATTGCCCATGCTATGTCTCCATGCCTCAAATCGGCCTCCATCCTGTGGGCCGAAATTGTCCGTGGAGGGTACAAATGCATGCCTCGAAGAACCTCCCCAACACAAGAGGAAAACCCAAATGGATTCTTCTTCTTATAGAATGTTCAAGTGACGAATTCAAAGGCCAAGACCTTTGACTTACCAACCTCCCAAGGCCTTTGACTTACCAACCTCTCCAAAACCAAGTCACAAGACTTCTTTGAGCAAGTTCTTCTTCCTTGAGTCAACGATGGTCAAACTGTGTGCTTCATCTTATGATCTTGGCTATCCTTTAGATTTTGGCCTATGAGCTCAGACCTGCAACTCTCGGCCTCTTTAGATTTCTAGTTGCAGCATGTGGGAGGGATCACCACCAATTTTTGTACCTTGTTCTCTTCACTTGAATGGAGACTTCTTCTACTTCAATTCAGCATGTATTTTTGACTTGTTTTCTCCCTTAATTCAGTCTTCTAAGTAGACTATGACAACTTTGGCTACTTCTGCAACAGATGACACCAATTCTCCTCGCACGTGTGAAGGATATGTGGCCCAGAACAGATCAAAACTAACTTGGTTACTTTTCCTCCTTTCTTCGCTTGATAATGAGCTTCTTCTCTAGTGCTTCACACTTTCTTCTTTATTTCAGATGGTTGATCAAATGGTGTTCCAAGTGAGGTTGAGTCCCTTCTATATATAGTGATCTGTTTCATGAAATAGGCCAACTTGTGAAAGGGAGTAGGCTAACACGTTCTTCTAGAATGTTCTCTAGCTCTTTTGGAAGGCCAACTTGAAGAGGTACTTGTGGCAAGGTCTTTGAGGGTTTATAACACAAATAAATTCACTTTTTACAATATGTAACATGCCCAAATGAGCCTTCAATACATGACATTGACTTACTAGAATTTTTGACTTGATGAACAAACTGAATAGCTCACAATGGGAGCTTCATCTATAAAATTCCTTGAGCATGAAACATATGACTCAAGCGTTACAAAATAATTTTATTTTTCTTCTTTACATCAATTACATAAAATCATGATTACACTTGTCATTATGAAGACCGAACCTAGTTACATATTTCAACACTTGGGATAATTCCAAATCTAGCCACGAGAATTTTCTCGAAATTTGCGAGGGCCTAGAGGACACCCTAGCCAAATGTGCTCCAACTTGCTCACCAAATGGATGGTTACAATATATTTCGTGTGATGCCCTAGGAGACACTAAGGTTAGGGCTTAGAAAAAGAGAGAGAGGGAGGTGAAAAGATTTTTGTTGAAGTGATCACTAAGGAATAGATCAATGCCTAGACTATTGGGAGAATGGAGTCAATGAGATTTCAACTTTTGGAGTATCTTTGCCTAATCAAGGAGTTCACAAGCAACTTCACATGACCGTAAGGGCAACAACTAGGTTGCAAAGAAAATTTGTTCTTCTTACCGCTGCAATTTGATGACTTATGAAGGCAATTATATAGATAATAAACCCCTAGGAAAAAATTCATTCACCATACTAGACATGTAACATATGCTAAACCCTTACAAAATCAAATTTGCACTTCAATTAGGGCAGAAACATAGATTCCATGAGTGAAAATTCCATATATTGTACATGTGACAGAAAATAGAGACATATACCATGAAAGAGCATTTACAAGTATAGAGAATATATTCAATCATCAAAGAGAGAGAAAAACGAAGCTGCAAGACCAAGACAAGATTTCCAAATATCAAAATGCATGAATGATTATCCAATTCGTCCTCAAATAGCTATAGCGAATTCCAGAAGAAATAATGCTCCAAATTCAAGTGATGATGAGAAGAGAATGAGCCTCTCATCTATTTATATCATCCTCTAAGGGTTCGATTTGCCTAATTAGGCCTAATGATGCCCCAACTAATAAAATAATGTACAAAATAACATTACTTGGTGACAAGCCCACCAAGATAGTTCCAAAACATGAAAATAGCCTCTCAAGAGAGCTAAAATGATAGATACAATAGGTCAAAGGGCCATTGAAAGGCCTAGTGGAGTCCAATATGTGCCAAAATGAGTGGAAGGGCTCCAAATATAGTGATAAAGGGGTTGGCCCCTTGATCTCCAAGCAAATGGCCTGGCATTAGGGGAAGGCTTTGGGGCACATGCCACAGTAGAAGGGTAACTATGATAAGGGAAGCCCACACTTGGGTGTATAGATGTAAGAGGGAGCAATCATGGTACATGGGTCACCTCAACCCTTATTTTTCCACCCTTCTTCATATGCCTTTTTCCTTTTATTTATCTTTCTTTTTATAATAGCTCAAGGCTCGAGGGAATGAGAGCATGATGTGCATGATATAACAGTGAATACCCCCTTAAGGTTGGGCAATTCATCGCCCACCAGGGGTCGGGACAATCATGAGTTCCTTGGTGATGTAGGGGGGCTCATATAGGGGCCCTAGGAAGTTAGGAACCAGGGTGATGTCCATAATGATAGGGGTAGAGCTCATGTTGGCTTTTGCCCACACGCTAAATTTGTATGTCTTGGCGATCCTTTGCATTTTGTGGTACATTTCCTATTGATAGTGGCCAAATTATAATTTTTACTTTCCTTTTAGTTGCATCGACCTCTGGGGCATCGTTCAGGCCCGACCCAAAGTGTGGACAAGGGGTGGGGGAGACTAACACCTTGTGGACCTGATGGACAAATGTGGACTCGAATGGGAAATATATGAAAAGGGGTTATAATGAGCGGAGGGGAGTGATACTTATGGTGTCGGGAAGCGGGACCATGCAACCAAAATCAAGATTTCCTATGTAGTGGCACTCCTAAAGCTAGTAGCCAATAAATGAGATCCCATAGGACTAGGATATAAGGTTAACCACCAAGTTGGAAAGAAGAGATAAGTACAAACCAAGCCCATTCTTTCCGCCGAATCCCCCCACTAATCCATGCCCAAAAGTGGCCATGATAAGTAACTAAAACTACCCAACTACATAATAAAAGCCATACCTATGAAAATTTCATCTATTTCAGGAACTGGAATTTTTTTTTTTTTTTTTGTAAGCTGGGGTGGGACTCTCCGATTTACATGTCCATTAAGTACCCCTCAACGGGGGAAGGGTAGCCCAAGATTTGAACCCAAGACTTCCGGTTCGGTGAAACTTCATTTCCACGGCCCTTGCCGCTTGAGCTACCCCATGTGGACCAGGAACTGGAAATTATTATTCTAATTGTTAATTTAATTTAACAATTTATTTGTCCACACAAACAACGGATAATTCTCTACTGCAATTTTCACAAATAAACTGCAGAAGAAAATAGTGCTAGAAACTGAGAAAATTCTAGCACACATACAAAATAAAAATGACAGTTATTTTTGGACAATTTTCTCTGGAAAACCCCAACTTGGGAAAATTGGTGCAATAGATGAGGGTTTTAATATTATGTAGCATTGAGATCTGCGTACAATCTATGGATGCTCAACTGGCAATCCAAACAATAAGAAAATATGGCCAAAATTATCTTAAGGGAATTGCCCTTCTTCCACAAGCAACCCCAACACAATTTTCCTTTAGAAACGCGTCCTTCGGAAACCCTTATGCTGGCCTCTTCGCAATGCTTGTGCAGGCCCTATGACGTCTAGCCCGGAACTGCCTCTGATGAAGTCGTTCTGCCTGTTTCTGTTGAGGAAATCGCTTCCCCGACACTTTGGAACCTCTGCCCAACCTCTGGAACTGAAAAGAATTTTTCTCCTAGCAACATCGAGTTGCTCTTCTGAAGCAACTGCGTAATCCTCTATGCTACCCCACTGCGAATAACTCAACCTCTTGCTGCAGCCTCTTCGGATCTGGAAAACTTCCTTTGGATCACTGTCTCTGCCCCTCACTATCTCTGCTTCGATCTCTGGCTCTCTAGCAATTACTGCTGCTCTCTAGAAATCGATTTGCCAAGGAAATCGAACTGCTGAAGTGTCTTCTCCATCATCGCATCGATCCCTTCTTATATCTTCCTGTTGAGACTCCAACGACCAAGATTAAATCTTTATAGATGGTTGAGATCGTCTCTGGATTGATTTGTGTGAGCTTCTAGATAATTCGCACCTTGACTTATTATTTATGATTAATTAACTAGTGTTCCTAAGTTTAGACCTAGAAAACATTAAAAAAATAGGTTAGTAATCTAATTAAGTCATTTCTAGGAGGAATTTCCAGAAACAATTTCTGGGTTTTGGAGATCTCATGTATTCTAGCCTCTCTACCAAATTTCATGACTAGAACACATCTGATGCTACATAAACTAACATTCTCTCTTAGCGAGGTATGTGTTCTCTCTAGTGCTGCACATCTTGCCATAGCACCTTGTCTCTGTATCACCTTCTGTCACGCTCCTGATGTCTGCCCACTGCAGCCTACCAACCACTGTGCAACTCTGATTCATTTGCCACAACTCTATAGTTGAATCTCTGGTGCATCTGTGTTGTTGTTGACACTGCCATACTACTGCGAACACTCCATTTGCACCGTATCTCCTTGTCATTCGTTGCTGCTGCAACTGCAACAACTACAACTGAGAAGCATCCAAAATGCTGAATCATCTGTGTTTAGTATGATGCCTTTGTCTCCCAAGTCTCTGACTTCTACTAGTCATCTGCGTTGTCACTGAAGAATCTGCGCTGCTGCAAACTCTGCACTGAGCCACTTGCTCTGCTGTCAACATTGCATTGCGCTTCTCAGCGTCTAATTGCTACTTGTCTGCAACTGTCACTCTGGTACTGAGTGAATCAACTGCCACTGATCCATCCTGCTACTGAATACTGTTGTTCCCTGTAGCCAAATAATGATCCATGAGGTGAACTCTCAAGGACCCTGCCCAATTTCAGTAGCTCTCTCACCCTATTGCACTCAAATTTTCAAAGTTCTAAGGACGCAAAAATGCCAACTTTTTCAACAAGGATCAAATCACATATCAACAGTCCATGTGTCATGGTCATCCCATTCTTCAAGTTATATATTGTAAATGATCTTAGTAAAACCTTGAGTGTATGTAACAACCTAGGTAAGCCTATAATTTGATGATGAATTCCATCCTATGAGGTTTTTTAACCTCACTGGTTACTTGTGTTTTTCGACATGACTAATCATAAGAGTTTTTTTCCTCCAGCTTAAATCCCCAAAGCTAGGGTGAAATTTATTGTCGAATTATTAGGTGAGTCCTAGTGTTTTAGTAGAGTCTGATGTAAAAGTGGTTTGAGAATAATTTAAGCTAATTGGCTAAATTATTTTATTACAAATCACTTGGTTTACTAGATCATATGTTGATTTGGGGTAGCATCGAATGTGCTCTAGCCTTGAAAATTGGTGGAGAGGCTAAAGCACATGAGATCTCCAAGACTCAGAAATGGTTTGGGCAGAATCGAACCAATTCAGGAGATATTGAAATAATTAATATTTTTAATGTAGTCCCTAAGTCTAAACTTAGGGAAAATAAAATATTAATGTGAATTAATATAAAATTGAGTTACAATGGTCCAAAAGTCATGGATCAAGCCAGATCTAATCTTAGCCGTTGATTAGGGATTTAATCTTGGCCGTTGAATTGTCAACGAGAAAAGTATAAGAAGAGGCTTGAGGGTCAGTTGGAAAACACATTGAGTTGATAAAAAATTGGATTTTCTGGGGTAAGGCTTGCTGAAGAAATCGAAGGAGTGATCAGAGTTGGAGCTAAGGGGTAGTGAATGCAGTAGCAGAGAGGCAGAGATAATACCAGGAGCATCAATGCAAAAGCTGGGAGAGGGTTGACACAAAGCCAACTAGAGGCCACGTAGAGGCATCCAGGATCTGCGCAAAGCCTGAGGAGGGCCAACGTGGGAGACGCAGAGGCTCCAGAGGCTAATGTAGAGCCCAGAGAGGCTGACGCAGACCCTAGAGGTTGACACTGGGAGATTTCGTGGGGCAGAGTGGGGTTGATATCTGTCTCAGACTGAGAGGTACTACTGCCGAGGGCATTCTCTGTTGGGTGAGCCATTTCTGGCACTCAGATTGTATTCTGAAACTGCTTACTGAGATAGCTGCACCAGTTTTCCCACATTAGGTTTTTGCGGGACATTAGTCCAAAAATAACGGTGTCACTTGTGTGCTTGTTTTTCCTTCAGTTGATGATTTGTATGTGTTGAGACTGTACTTGTATTTATTTTTAGTATTTATATGGTAAATAACTTGTTAATTAACAGAACAAGTAGGAAGAAATAAATCAGAAAGTACATGAAGGATTTCTGACAGTTAGACTTAGAAATTCCAATATCATATTGTGTTGCAAATGGGTTATGTGTCTTGAGGGTCTAAGACGAATGTGTATTCCCCAATGTGGAAAAAGTCGAAGTCGGGATTAAATCGGCAAGGGTCCAAAAGTTGAAAAAGTTGTTAAAGTCGGGAGTTTTTCGAAAAAGTCGGCAAAATTAAAAAAAATACAAAAATATTCATTTTTAAAAAATCTGGACCTTTTCAATAAAATCCCGATTTTTTCAAACAAAAAAAAATCATTAAAAAAATACCACGATTTTTTGGAAAAAGTCCCGATTTAATCCCGACTTTTTCGACTGGGAAAAAATCGGCAAAAAATCGGCCGATTGAATCGGCCATCCAATAAATCCCGACTTTTTCCACACTGGTATTCCCTCTTTGAGTCTTGTAAATGAAAAATCATATGTATTAGAGGGTTGGAAAAATAATTAATCCTCTCATGCGTAAATTAATTAATTTTTTTGGAAAAATAAAATTAAATTCTAAGCCAAAAAATTAATTAATTGGAGTCAAGTTAAATTGTCTTAGGAAAATAAATTCTCCAAATGGAAAAATTCTTGGGTGTTAAAATAGTCAATTTTTAAAGGTCCACCAAAGGAATATTGTTTTTTTCAAGAAAATTTTGACCCTTGGACCTTGGTGTTTAAGTCAAAGTCAAATTTTTGAGGAAATTAGATCTAAATAATTAATTTTGAGCTAATTAAAATGGAATTAAAAAATAAATTCGAAAATTCCTCAAAAATAAAAGAATCAAAGGCTAAGATTAAAAGATCTTGAAGTGTTTATCAATGACCAAGATTATTTTGACAAGGATCAAAGAATCTAGCCGTTATTTTTCCATGTGGAGGATTTATCTATAAATTAGAGTCCTTTGAGTCTCCAGTCATCTTGATCTCTGGCTAGAATTGTTGCGGAAGCATTTTGTAAATTATTGTCCCGTTGGGAACAATTTTTTTTGCTATAATAAAAGACTTGGGGGTGCAACTCGAGGTGTTTTTGTTCGTTGATCTGTGGTATTATTGGCTATGGGCTTCCTATGTGGTGCTTTACTTAATATATTTTGAGATAATACAGTGTTTGCAGGTACTCAATCCTTGGTCTCCATGTTCACAAACTATGTACAAGGATCATCTTGCTTGGATTCCTAGTTTTTATATGGTGTATTAAATCTTGGCTAGGGCTGTAGTGACCAATAATTTTTCTGAAGCGTTTTAACCATTCTTTCAAAGAAAAATATCATAAAAATAATTTTCTCAAAATCCATTTCAAAACACAATTATAGTTTGTAAATTTAAATTTTGTAATGTTCCAAATTGAAATTTACAGCTAATAAAAGACACATGAACTAGGCTATAGCAAATAAAATCATAAACACACATGCACCATAAAAAACACCAAGAAACTGGGCAAACAAGCTGTGCCATTTTATTAAATTATGCGCTGTAAGAAGTACATATAGCAAGGAACAAGTGCACTTGGGATTGCATAAGAAAGCTAGAGCAAATCCAAGTGGAGGATATGACCCCAAGAGCTAAGAAACGTCGGCCAATATCCTTCTGCGCAGACACATAAATTGGTAATTGCTGCTGCACCATAAACGCTGAGAATCACCCTCTATGATGCTTGCAATCCCCTGAAAATGCAACTGTAGCTTCTTCCAAAAATACTCATCCAAACCCAGAAAGGAAACTGCCCCAAAACAACCACTCGAAAAACCCACAAAGGGGTGCAATTACCAGCTAAATAATAAAACATACTACTGGAGAAAAAGAGGATTTCTGGCCTGAATACTGCCTGGAAAATTCTGTAAATTAAACTCCGGACTCCTCTCAACAAATCCACAGAAACTCAGAAAGGGTTTTGGCTAATTCCAACCTTCCAAAATTGCCCTATTTTGGCACTACGCCCTCTTGAACAAATACTGTGTCCCCCAGTGATGAAATATACTAAAATCCCCCTTATTTTTCCTCAATCTGCAATAGGAATGATAAAGGAAGTTTTCCCAGATGTTGAGGAGAAGTTTCACAAAAATGTTGTCTAGTGACCCCTCAACGCCACAAAAATGTTATTCAGTGACCCCTTGCGTAGGTCCTAGGAAGATAAATTTGTTCGTCTCAAAAGCAACAATCTGCAGTCCCGAAATTCTCCACAAAGCTTAGTCTTCCCTTGGAGCAACTTCTCAAAATTTCTCCCGGCAAACACCGCCTGTAAAATACCTGAAATAAGTGGTACGAGTTTCTCTACTGTGTCCTCCCTAAAGCACGAATTAGCTGAGGGGAATGGCTAAAAGATGCTCCCAAAATTCCACAAGCATCCCTTCAAATGTAGAAGCAAATTTACCTCCCTAGGGTGGCACTCAAAGTCCACTGAAAGAAGGGTGAATTTTCCCCTTGGAGAACTCTGTGCTGAGCAACACTTGTGTCCTAGCTAAACAACTTAAGCAATAAAGGAAATAGAGGAGTGAACAAAATTCCCCAATAGCTTCTATGCTCCCTCTAGTTATAATTTTTCCTTACCTCTGCATGTGGGGCCCTCCATCCAATATTTCGACCTCCTTCCCTTAGCAATTTGATTTTATCTCCAAGTGACGCGTATTTATTGTAGGTGTGGCCCCCACATTCCACTAGCAAATTATTTTTTTGTCCCTCCTAAGTCCCATATGCCAAAAATGTCTCCAATATTCATTTTACAAAATTGTGCTATACTTAACACCTCCGCAATAAACTACATTAACTCCCTCGGATGAAAAATCAAAATTGGGGACATTACAGTCCTCCCCACCAAAAATTGCTTGTCCTCAAGCAATGTCTGAACAAGCGCCCTCTCTAACTGTGGATCCCTACTGCCACTATAAACTTAACTAGGGTCCCAAATGTGCCATTGGATTATCCTTGATCGCTGTACTATCTTATAGTGAAGGAGTTCCTCAATACCAAGATCCCAAGCCAACTTGATGAATGTGAAGCACCCCTTTCTCCACTCACTATATTGCTAGATATGGGCGTTAGAATCCCTCTGTCTACTGCCAATAAGTAGGGCATCCTAACAATGTAAAACTCTGTCCAAACCCTCATGAAGCTACCCTACTGAATAATCCACCACATGCACTCTGATTGTGGGTCCCTGAAGATACAACTCAATCATTATGCGAATGAAGTCTCTCTTACATGAGCTCCTCCTGAAATCCTCCTGCTTGCCAAACTGCCATGTTGATGAAGTTTCCCATGCCATCATCGAACCACTGAAATATGATGGAAAATCTGGATGACCCTCCCCCATAGAAACCAACTCATCCCTATGAGTAGATGAATTGCTAAGTATTGTGATACTAGGGTCCCATGCCCATCGCATGAAGAAACTATCCTGTTGACTCCATGACACCTTGGTCATCACTAACTGTCTAGCATGCTCATACCAGAGCCTCCTCTCGAATAATTCTCCACCACAATCTATGGGATGATCGAGGTTAGGCCTAACCTGCCAAAGTGCCTCAATAGTGCCAACGCTTATCACTCCATGGCTGGCCCCAATCTTGAGCAACAATCTGCCTCGCCCTATGGTGAGGGCTTCAGTGACTACCCATGTGTCTGCATCTGAATGAATCAATTCACCTGTTATCCTGACTAGGCTCACTGAGGAGTGGAGTATCCCACCAATCCACTAGATCCCTGGATCCCATAACGATACTAAAGGTCCACGACCCCCAATCCTCTCTGACTACCATTGAGATATGCTTCTTGCTGTTGGGACCCCTCTGTGCCCCGTCTTTGACTCCTGTAGGTA
>APFE031348637.1:0-46610 GCA_000404065.3 Pinus taeda
AGGGATTCTATGGGGCATAGTAATAACAATATGGGGGCAATAGGGGCACAACAATATTAATAAGGGGTATAACTACAATAGTAATGGGGTAATCACTAGTATTATAGGGACCCAACAGTTAATGTGTATTTTCAACAATTGCTATCAAAGTTGGCATTTTCAAGAATAGACTAACTCGAAGAACATATTATAGGGACCATGGCTAGTCAAGAAGGCTCAATGAATATTCCTTTGTTTGATAGACCATTAATTTCCTTTTGGAAGATGAGAATGAAAAGCCACAAGACATCTCTTGGTGCTAACGTTTGGCAGTCTGCTACAGATGGATATAAGGTTTGATATTCTCCTCCAAATGATCAAAATGGGAAAAACTCCTATATCTCAAGTGCAAAAGATATGAACCCAATTCTAAATGGCTTATCAAATTCAAAATTTGCTAAATTTATGTAGTGTGAATCAGCTAAAGAGATTTGGGACAAACATCTAAGAAACTATGAAGGAGATGGCAAAGTAAAGAAGGGAAATATTCATACCTTCCAAATACAATTTGAAAGCATAAAATTGAATGATGAAGAAAATGTTACTCCTTATTTTCTTTGTTAAGTTATGGTATGTTATATGCTTATAACAATTTACTTCTTTTTCTTATTACATTCCACAGATTAGCAATCACATGTACATAAAGTAAAGTGCAGATAGAACATTAAACAATCGACAGAAAACAAGTCAAGACAAGAGACATAGGATGTGGCGGCTAGCCAGGGACAAAAACCACAATGTATGGGGAAACCTTTTGATCAAATCTTCTTTTATATTCAATAATTCAGTAGAGAGAAATAGTAAAATAAATCTGATTTATATCAACAGTAGCAAACCCTAGATCAGCAACATCACCATTAGCAACTTCATCATCAAACTAGGGCAGACGATATCTCATATATCGACCGTCGGATCGGCATGATTCCACCACCAAAAGTTGTGGCTTCTAGAGGAGGTTCAGATGAACCTACAGTGTAGTTCAGATGAAGAGATAATTTAGTCCACATAGGTCAATCTTTACTTCTGTAGTTGCAACTTCAATTTCAGCAACTTCCAGCTTCTAACTAAGGCAGTTGATATCTTGCAAACCGTCTATCGGATTGACTTGATTCCACCACCAAAAGTTGTGGCTTTCAGAGGAGGTTCAGATGAACCTACAACATAGTTTAGATGAGGGGATCTTCTAGTCCACGCAGGTCAATCTTTACTTTTACAGTTGCAGCTTCAGTTTTGGCAGCTTCTGGCTTCACATGTGTGAGAGAGAGACCCTTTTCTGCAAAGTAGAGAAGAGACTCTTTTCTGCACAGTAGAGAGAGAGAAAGATGTGATGAGATGAGTGAGTCCAAATGAGGAAAAATCCTCCTGTATTTATACACAACATTGGTGTTTGAATAGATGCAACTGTTGGGCTTATGAGCCTACATGAGTTGTAGGTCGGCTTGATAATAATTCCCTAATCAAAATAAATTCATATCTCCATGAATACTTATTGGAATAAGATGAACATTATATCAATCCTCCACCTCTCAACGAGAGGAATCTAATAAAAATATTATCAGCCATGAATAAGATGACCCACATGAAGTTTTTCCCTAGTTTCCAATTTTAACACTCCCTCTCAACTAGGGAGAACTTCATCTGCAATCTATCTATCAGTCGTTACTATTCATCCATCAAATGAACTACCCTATATAGCCCGACCCTTGCCATGATCTACTCTATTCTACTTGTTCTGCTTTGTCTTGGTCTACCCTGTACTAATCTGTATTGTTTTGCTCTATTCTTCTTTGCTCTTGCATTGTTATATTTTTCTCTACTTTTGTCTGAATTATGAAGAAGAAGAAATGATCGAGGATGTATCACACTGACTCAGAGTCAGTCTCAAAGTATGTACCTCTAGTCCTAAACCAGTCTCAACCAACCAAAAGTCAACGTCATAGTGAGTACAACTCCACTGGTCTCATACCAATGTCATCCTCCACTGACTCAAGGTTAGTCTCGGAGTGTGTACCACTGGTCCCAAACTAGTCTCAACTAACCCGAAGTCAGCTTCATAGTAGGTACCACTCCTACCACTGGTCCCACACCAATATCAAAATCTCAAAGAGTGTACCACTGGTCCCAGACCAGTCTTAATCGACCCAAAGTCAGCGTCATAGTATGTACCACTCTCACTGGTCCCAGACCAGTACTGCACTGACATGAAGTTAGTCTCAAAGTATGTACCACTAGTCCCAAACCAGTCTCAACTGACCCAAAGTCAGCATCATAGTATGGTACAACTCCTACCACTGGTCCCAGACTAGTATCATTGATCCCATATCAATGGAGGTCATCCTAGCATAGGGAGTACGATAGATACAACGATGCATCCATTGGTACTACTATGTTCCCTAACTTCATTTCCCTGCTCATTGATCAGATGAGAGGTACTTCCCATGAGTCCCAGACTGCATGGGTAGGATACCTCGACAGGAGAACTAATCAATGATATCCTCATAGGAGAACACATCAATCTTGCTACAATTACCATGGAGAACACATCTATCCAGACTGCCATGGAGAACACATCAATCCAGGCCTCACAGGAGAACACATCAATCCTACTTCAATTTCCATGGAGAACACATCAATCCTACTACAATCGCCATGGAGAACACATCAATCCAGGCCTCACAGGAGAACACATCAATCCTACTACAATCGCCATGGAGAACACATCAATATAGGCCTCACAGGAGAACACATCAATCCTGCTACAATCACCATGGAGAACACATCAATCTAGGCCTCACAGGAGAACTAATCATCCTGCTACACAAGAGAGCGAATCATCCTATTCCGCAAGAGAGTGAATCGTCTTGTTCCACAAGAGAGCGAATCATCTTGTTCTAGTGCGCACCACCAGGGGAGGGTGAGTCACCCTGTGGTTGTATATTGCTCCAGTAAGAACCACAAGCCCTCAAAGCTCCCAGAGGTCAATGTATGCAACATGCAAGACCCTTGTACAAGGGTTTCTTGGTGACTCCAAGTCGTTTGGGAAAATCACAAATTAGATCTTTCCTCGGGGCTTTGACAAGGTGTATCAACCTGTACATCATCTTAATGCAATGGATCTTCCTTGGTCATCGACTTACCATATCCTAGATGATGTTTATCTACTGGAGCAATCGACGAATACATGATTACTCAATAATCAAATCCCACCTCTGGTTTTTATAGAGAATCATAGTGGTATGTGTTCAAATAGCTCACTGAAGAGCTTCCCCAACTAGGTAGCTTCATACGAGATCATACTCATAGATATGTATCCGATCTTGGTGGTGCTTATGGAAACTGACTTCTTCTTCCTGGTCATCCATTATATCAAAGAAAAATCCAAAGAAAAATAGCACTAAAAGGTGCTCTAGTGATCCTCCACACCACTTACCTAATAAGCATTTGAATAATCATGTAGTTTCATATTTCCGGCAGTGTATCTCAATCCATTAGTAATTGTGCCATGAAGATATCTTAGAAGATTCTTGGCATCAATCCAGTGAGGCTCAACCAAATATGAGCTGACAATGCTAACTACAAAACATATGTTCGAACGGAGGTTCACTTAGAACATCAATGCGAATGAGTTTATGAAACTCAAAGGCATTTTCCAAATCTGGTCCGACATCACTACTTGTTGTGGCCACCAACAGCCCCCCTTTTTATTTAGTGTTATGACTAATACTAAATAAATGGGGACCCTCAGCTAAAATTCAAAAAAATCAATTAGTGATTGTATTTCCTATTCAATGAAACTTACCATCGTAAACTTAAGAAAATACCTTTGAAAATATCTAAGAAAAACTTAAGTTTTGTGATGAGGGAAGACAAAACCACTCCTTAAAGGATATCGTATCGCAGAAAAGATAACAGGATGCCTCCCTACAAGCTAAAACTCTAAGAATGTGAGATTGCAATGCGAGATCACATATTAAAAACATATATAACACATCGCATGCTTTAAAATGCACTTATGATGAAAAACCACAGAAAACGCCGACATGCGATATCGCAAAATCGCACCTCACAAGAAATACATTAACGCAAAATGCGCATACTTACAAGTTTGCGATAATGCAACCATGCGATATTGCGATATCACAATATCGCGATAAAGCAGAAAAGCGATCTTACGAAAGAATGAAAGAGCGAAATTGTGATCATGCGATCATGCGATATTGCGCTATTGCGATTATGCGATGCATCGTCTCATCGCAAATTTTTCTAGTTCATTATTCAAGGAAAAGTGTTTCCATTAAACGAGACTAGTTATGTGCTTTAAATGCTCATTAATGAAGTAGTTTCCAGTTTTTAATGAAATCTAATTTTGATTTTATCAAAGAGCCAGTTCATGTAAGATGACATATTTCTAAATGTCTTTGGTAGTCAAAGCAGTCTCGTCGTTATTTTTTGTCATTACTCTTACCTCACTTGTAAACTGCATGAACGAAGGACAAAAGGTTATACAAAAAAGTGTATAGGAAACTACGGTGAAAATAGGCGAGGCTCTGATATCTGAAGACAGAGAAAAGGCACCCTTGCACAAAGACACAACATGCAACAAAAACACGGGTATTTTCACCTGGAAAGGCATACATAATCTATTTTAGGAAATAAATCCTAAAGTAATGGGATTTATGGCTACTACAGGCTCATCAAGGTTGTCTTAAGCATCAGTTGCAGAGTTAGCTTGTTCATTCCTAAACCGAAGAGCGGCAAGGCCCAAAATTCTCCCCTGCACAGAAATGGTTAAAGGAATATTAGACAACGCTGACATCAAGACAGGCAATTTAGGGCTCAAGGTCAAGAGCTCTCAGAATCATTATTTTCACAAAATTTCAACTTTACATCCGCTACAAGAAAACATGCAAGAGGAAAAAATCGCACTAAGGAAGCCCAGATTAAGAAACAAAGGTAGTTTCTAATGCACGATTAGCGCCCAGCTCTAATTGTGCATCGCTGGGTAAAACTTATCGAAAGGGGAAGCCTCTAATTGCTCAGTCTCCTATAAGCCCAGTACCGAAAAGATGGTGCCAGCTCTTGCTGATTCCGTTTTGCAGCACATTTAAAGGCCGAAGTTAGCCAACTGACTCTTATCAAACAAATGCTGAATGCTTGCGACATTAAGGAGAAAATACAGAAATAGTTAGTTTTAGATTTAATTTTAGAAATAGTTTTATTTTATTTTGCCTAGAAAAATGACGGTCATTTAAACCGTATCCTAAATTTTTGTAAATAAGTTATTTTTAGACATAGTTAGTAGTATTTAAACCCTTCTCATGCATTTAGAGAAGGGTCCAGAAATTTATCAAAAAGTTGTCCTCAGAACATGCACTTTTCCACCCTCCGAGGAGGTTTTGGTGAATGAATGGAACATGATTTATTGATTTTTGCATCTGATATCTCCTACTGATGTTGCACTTCTGTACTCTTAGTTGATGTTGGATTGAGAAGAGATAAATCATTATCGCTTGAAGCTCATGAGTAGAACTAGTTATAAATGGTACTTTTATCTCCTAACTGTTTCTATTTCTTGTGTTAAAATGATATTTAAATTTAGTTATTTATATGTTAATTCTTGAATGCCTGAGTTATCATTTGGCACTTTTGTACAGTGATAGCTATTTATTTGTGCTTAATATATGAGTAGCTTACTGTGTGATAATTTTTTCCCAACTGTTTCACCTAACTTTTTATGTGAGGTTGTTTATCTATATTGAGTTCTTTTCTTATAACAATTGAATGATCTTTGTTACCGATTGTTATTTGAAATCATTTTAGATCGCACAACAGAAAGGTTATACCCCAGGTTAGTATAGATTTAAATGTTGTTGATTTTTTAGAATACAATTTCATATCATTAGATTAAAGTTAAAATTAGAAGCATCTCTATTAGAATCTTTTAAAGCTAGGAACATCAATCAATCTTACACACACACAAAAATTGGGAAACTAGTCCCATTATCCCTAGTCGGACCTGCTATACCAAATGGAAAAGGAGCTGCCAACCAAGGTCCGAACCAGGGGGTATCCCCCTTGTTGTTGAACCGATTTTTGGGGCTTCAACATATTTGGCGCTAGAAGGAGGGCCTCGAACTATGAATGGCAAGTAAGTCTAAATCTAAATACCATTCTGAGAGAAAATCTCCCTCACCATCTCCCCCGACTTCTCCAATAAATCTAGAAGCTTTAAATCCATACCCAGAAGTCATAAGATCAACATCCACTGCTACAAACCCTAACATTTCATAACAATCTACTATTGAACCTCCTGAAGTTGAATCTCTCATTCACAAGCTTTAGCAATTTTCTATATCTCCTCCAGATCTGATAAATCTCAAGGCAGCGTGACTTCGCAATATAACCCTGCTCATCCCTTGACCAGATTAAAGAGCAAAAAATTTGGTGTACATCCAACTAAATTACCTCTACCCACTAGGAAGAGAGCAAGGAAATCACCTAAAGGGTCTGATAGCAAGACTCTTTCACCATCATCATCCATCTCAACTTCCTCACCGCGAAGTCAACCATCCACTCTGCTGCTCCAGATCATTGTTCACCAACCTACTGGTACTTCTACATCCCCTTCTCAATCATCCGGAGTTATTATATCCTCATCTTCTCGACCTCAGGGATCATCTTCTCCACTTCCTTCCGTTAGTAAATCAGCAATGGCTCAATCTCCATGGAACAATCCACGGGCAGTCTTAGCGCCTGCACCCTTGAGTCAGCTGGCAGCCCATCCTAAAAAATGGCTGCCTAAATTCAATCCTGAAGAAGGCATGCTAGTGGAAGAGCATATCAATAGCTTTATGCTATCCATAAATCTTAATAGAGTTACTAACGAAGATGATGTCGTTCGACTTTTCTCGTATAGCCTCCAAGGAACATTCGGATCATTGTATTTTTCACTACCATCTAGATCTATTACTAGTTGGGACATCTTCGAGGCACAATTCCTCATTAAGTTTGGTGATGATAGGTCTACTACGACATTGATTAGTGACCTGTCAAACCTCAGGGCCCAATCAAAAGAACCCATCAAAGACTTCAATTCTCATTTCAATAAACTATTAAACAAAATTCCTACCGCTTCCAAGCCTAGCGAAGAAGTACGAAGTGAATGGCACATTACTACATTACCATCAAATATATCAATCTTCGTGGATAGGGCTAATAAGACAACTTTGGCTAAAAACATGAAAGAAGCAATAGCTGTAGAGAAATGGATTATAGCCCTTGAAAAGAAGACCGCAATTGAAGAACGGAAGTCTAAGAAGGTAACATTCAAAGAAGATCCCAAGAAAAAGCAATCGAAAGATCCTTTTGATTTAGAAGGATTGCAAAAAGTTTTGAAAACCATGTCTAACGAGATGGTCGACATCAAGAAACAAGTGGCAGAAACTTCTTCAAAAAAGCCCTACAGAGCTTTTAAGTGAAACCCTTCAACTGATTCAAAGCCTCCCAATGCTATTACAAATGCTGAATCCGAGGAAGAAGAAGAGGAAATCGCTACTGAAGGGAAAACCGATGAAGAAGAAGTCGTAGAACTACAAGGAATGTGGGATTTCATCCTCCCACAAGAAGATAATCAAGAAGCATTCCCGATTAGTACACAAAGTAGAAATCAGCTTGATCCCCCCAAAACTACCCCTAAGCCAAAGAGCGCAAGCTCGGCAACGAATGATAAATTCGCACCCAAGAAGACAACATCTAAAGCGACTCAAACCAGCCCAGTCCAAATAGATTCCTCTACTCCATCTAAAATGTTGATCGTTTCGAATGAAATGGAGTACAATATTATAGAAGATATGAAGAAGACTTAGGCCAATATCACTCTTTACAAATTGAGCAAGTTAAAACACCAGCAAAAGATAATTTTGAAAGAATTACATGTTGTGCCAGTTGCACCTTTGCCTACCACTGTAATTTCTCAAGCTTCCCATGACATGGGTAGACTTCCAACTAATGCAATTAAAAAGGTTGATCCAAACGACGTCATATTAATTGGAGGTAGACCAAGATCTCATACTCCCCCCTTTCTTCTTACTTATGAAATTTTTAATAAAAATGTGCATAATTGTTTAGTGGATTCTGGAGCTTCATCAAATATTTTACCGAAGTCAATATGTACAAAATTGAGAATTCAACCACAGAATTCTGATGTGTGCATAGTCTAGCTAGACCGATCACAAGTCAAGGTAATTGGTGAATTGAATCAGGTTACCATAAGGCTTTCATCCAACCCAAAGGTATGTCAAGTTATAGATATTTTGGTTGCTGATATTCCAGAATTTTATGGCTTAATTCTTAGCAGGGATTGGTCAGAAAAACTTCCTGGATACTTTTCAACTAATTGGTTGCACATGTGGCTGCCCTACAATGGTAAGCCAAATCAAATAAAAGTTGAACGAGAATGACATCAAAAGTACATAGTAACAGAACTCGAGGAGGAAAATGAACTAGTAGCATATAACAACAGTATTATTGGCAATTACTCAGTAGATTCTTTCCTAGGGAATTTTAATGCTCATACGTCACCTTATTTAGAACATTCTATTTTATCTCAAGTCGAAATTTTTTCTCAAATGGATAGTTCTAAATGTATCAATTTTTTAGATAGTCGTGTAAATAAATCTTCATTTTGGAAATTATTTTTTGATGGTTCTAAATCTAATGAAGGAGCAGGAGCAGGATGTGTGTTAGTTAGTCCAGAAGGAGATAAAACTATGTTAACTTGCAGACTTGAATTTTCATTGCACCAAAAATACAGCTAAGTATGAAGCTTTAGTCCAAGGGTTATACAAAGCAATCGGATTAAATGTCATATACCTTCAAGTTTATGAATACTCTGAAATTGTAGTCAGATAGGTACGTAATACTATACATTGCTTATCAAGTCATTTAAAACATTATCAATCTTTAGTTCAAGATCTGACTGAGCACTTTATAGCATTTAATATTTCATTAATTCCCATACTCCAGAATGCAAGTGCAGACCTTTTGGCTAACATAACTTCTAAACGTATCCCTTCAGAAGATTTTAGTCCTGATAGATTTTCAATAGAATTAATCTTTAGACCTTCTATTCTTGATAACATCACAAATTGGAGAATATTCAACGATGATCCTGATATCATGAGTTTTCTCACATCCAAAGGATCTTATACCAATCAAATAATTGACGAAGACCAACATGATTGACAATTGCAACGAGATAGCACTAACAATGTTATACCTAAGTCGGTAGTCAAACTAGAAGACCTTTATGATTTAAAAGATCGGTTTAAAAGATCGGTTTAAAAGATGTACTATTTCAAAACTCCAAAGTTCAACTTTGAATTACGAATTAGTAAATCTAGGAACTGATACCAAACCCCAAAACATCAATCTAGGCCTTAGCCTAACTCCCGAAGATAAATTAGCATATATCTGTCTTTTGTGACAATACAAAAATGTTTTTGCTTGGAACTATGATGAACTTAAAACGTATGACACTTCTATCATCCAACATACTATTCCAATGATGGAAAATGCAAAACCAGTCCAATAGAAGTTGAGAAAAATCCATCCTAATCTAGAAAACCAGATCAAGTCTGAACTCAACAAGTTATTGAAAGCCAAAATAATCTTTCCTGTTCGACATTCCAAATGGGTCTCCAACATGGTCCCTATTAGAAAGAAAAATGGAGATATTAGAATCTGTATTGACTTTCGAAATCTTAATAAAGCCTTCCAAAAGGATAATTTTCCTTTGCCCCCTATGGAACAAATTTTGCAGGCAGTTGTTGGGTCAGAATTAATCTCCTTTTTAGATGGATTTTCAGGATACAATCAAGTGTTGGTACATCCTGACGGTCAATTAAAAACCACGTTCAGAACCAAATGGGGTACCTATGCATATAAAAAATTGCCTTTTGGTCTGATTAATGCTGGTGCCACATTTCAGAGAGCCATGGACATTGCATTCAGAGGTTTAGTTAATAAGTCCGTGGTAATATTTTGGATGATATAACTATCTATTCCAAGACACGAAGCAACCATCTTAGAGATTTAAAGCAAATATTCCAACGTTGTTTAAGGTATGGAATTTCAGTCAACCCTAAAAAGTCCTTTTTCGCATTAAGTGAAGGAAAACTTCTAGGATTCATAGTGTCAAAAACTGGAATTCACATTGACCCTAACAGAATCAAAGAGATTTCCGAAATTTCCCTACCTCACAACAAAAAAGCTATGCAATCTTTCCTTGGTCAAATCAACTTTGTAAAGAGTTTCGTTCCAGATTTTTCAAGAATCGTGTCTCCCTTACAAACGATGATAAAAAATAACTCAATCTTCAAATGGCGTCAAGACGAATATGAGGCATTCAATCTAATCAAACAAGTAATTATCAATGCTCCATCTTTAGCGAGTCCAAATTTTCCGGAGCCTTTTTTTTTATATACATTTGCATCTAACAGATCATACGCAATAATACTTACTCAGGAAAATCAAGAGAAGGCAGAAGCCCCGATTGCTTTCTTTAGTTCAAATTTACAAGGAGCTGAATTAAATTATTCAGATGTGGAGAAATAGGCTTACGCTGTTTTCAAAGCAATCAAATATTTCAGACCCTTTTTACTCAAAACCCGCACAAAAATCATTGTACCGTTTCCAGCGGTAAGAAATCTTTTAGTGCAAAAAGATGTGGGTGAGAAAAGAGCCAATTGGGTTACTGCCTTATAGGAACATGATTTAGAAATCAAACCAGCAAGCATTGTAAAAGGTCAAGGCTTTTGTAAAATTCTGGCGAGAGCATCGTTGATATCTAAAATTCCATCTGCAAACATACAAGTGTACGAGGTAAGCCTAAACGATAATGTGTCATTATATTCCGATATCATTTATTATCTGAAGAATGGGTATGTCCCCTCACACCTCGATCATACTAAGAAAAGAGCTCTAAGGTTCAAAGCCAAACAATATCAACTCTTGAATAATGTTCTTTTTAGGATTAATTATGATTATGTTCTACTTAGATGTCTTGAAGAATCTGAAGCTAAAAAGGTTTTGCAGGAACTCCATGACGAGCAAGCAAGCGGACACTATGTTGGAGATGCTACTGCACATAAAATCTTACGCATAGGCTATTACTGGCCCACATTATTCAAAGACTCGCTGGGAGATAGAAGAAACCATCCTTGCCATTACAGCCAGTCAACATTGAGCAACCTTTTGACCAGTGGGGATTGCATATAATAGGTGAGATTGTTCCTCACTCTTCTAAGCAGCATAGATACATCCTTATAGCAACAGATTACTTTACTAAATGGGTAGAAGTAGTTCCACTCAAGACAGCTAATGCTGAACATATCATTGAATTCATAGATCAATTTATAATCACCAGGTTTGGATTGCCTTCCGCTTTAATGTTTGACAATGCATCTTACTCTTCTGGAAATGCAATGACTGAATTTGCACTTAAAAGAGGTTTCAAACTTAAATATTCTACCAATTATTACCCACAGGGAAATGGGTTAGCTGAATCTACAAACAAAAACCTAATCAGGATTATCAAACCAACAGGTAACCAAAATCATAAAAATTGGCATAAGTCTTTAATATATGCTTTATGGGCAGATCGAATAATGAAGAAAGCCTCCATCAACACTTCTCCATTCAATTTAGTTTATGGAAAAGAAGTAGTTCTTCCGACTCATTTAGCAATCCCCTCTCTATCTTTAGTTCAATATATTGATGAAGTACCAACTTCCTCCTTATAGCTAATGCAAATGGAAATAATTAAGTAAGAATAACAACGAGAACAGGCCAAAAGAACTCACGCTCATCATCAAGCATTAGTGAAATCCTCTTTTGATTCAAACATGATGACCAGAAAAGATTTTCATATGGGAGATCTAGTTTTAAAATGGGACAAGGCCCACGAGGAAAAAGGAAAACATACAAAATTTCAACGAATGTGTCTTGGTCCTTTTCAGATTGTAGAAGTCATAGGTCCGTCCACTTTTACGCTGCAGGATTTAGCAGGAAAAAGATATTATTTACTTGTTAATGGTCAGATCCTAAAAAAATATTTTCCCTAGAAGATTACTCTTTTGTTTTGTAGATTAGATTTTTATTTTAATAAAACTAGTTGTGAATGGTTACATTAGGAATTTACGAAAAAGACACCAATTCTCTTTCAGATTTTTGATCTTTCGCTTGTATAAATAGCAAATCTTTTGGAAAATTGATCTTTATTATTGGAAGATACAGTTAAAGACTCTAGCCTAGATATGATACTAGTTTCAACTTCATAAAATTTGATGAAAACAACCTTTTGTGCGAAATTGTTTTATATCAGTGTAATGAAAGGTATCAATAACAAAATAAAGATTCTCTATAGAACAGCTCTTACCAAAAAACTCTACTATTTTCGTCCAGAGCTATCTTAAGGAAACAATGACTTCCTCCCTACTAAGGAAATCACAACTTTCAGAGGAACAATCCAAGGATACACTTCATCTTAAAGAGTGAGAGGTCTCATCACGAGCCGGCTTATCATAATCACAGATATTATAACTTGCTGACTTTGTCAATACTGCATATCACAACAGGGAAATGACTCAAGATTATCGCAATCAAAAGACATGGGGTCTCATCACGAGCCAGCTTGTTCAGCAAAGTTATAAATCAAGTGAATGACTATGTCATAAATTGGCTATCAAACCAACACATTGTTCTTTAAGAGTAAAATAAAATCAAAGCAATAAGTGTGGATGTGGATTCTTCTTTGAGATTTGTAGGTTTCTTTAAGTAGGATAAAGGATCATTGCTCGGTAACAAGTAAACCTGTCGAGGCTATGAATGCTTGTTGGCAGCAGAGACTCTACCTACGACAAATGAGCATATTTAAAACTGATTTACATAAAATCCTTTGTTTTATCTTATAAAACCAAGTAATGTCTGATGTAAATAGAAGGACTAGCTTGAGGAAGTAAATAATTAGAGTTGAGAATAGTTGAAACAAAATACCATTGACAAGTTAGAACATAATGTACTTTACCTTTCACTAATAAAGTTTAATTTTCTGGAAAATTTTCTCTTTTGGAAGTATAGTAAATTCAAAAGAACCACAGAGATAACTGGTTCTTCCAAGTGAATCGCCAATTGTTGTAGCCACCAACAACCCCCCTTTTATTTAGTGTTGTGACTAATACTAAATAAATGGGGACCCTTAGCTAAAATTCAAAAAAATCAATTAGTGATTGTATTTCCTATTCAATAAAACTTACCATCATAAACTTAAGAAAATACCTTTGAAAATATCTAAAAAAAACTTAAGTTTTGTGATGAGGGAAGACAAAACCACACCTTAAAGGATATCGTATCACAGAAAAGATAATAGGATGCCTCCCTACAAGCCAAAACTCTAAGAATGTGAGATTTCAATGCGAGATCACATATTAAAAACATATATATCACATCGCATGCTTTAAAATGCACTTATGCTGAAAAACCGCAGAAAACGCTGATATGCGATATCGCATATCGCAAAATCACACCTCACAAGAAATACATTAACGCAAAATGCGCATACTTACGAGTTTGTGATAATGCGACCATACGATATTGCGATATCACAATATCACGATAAAGCAGAAAAGTGATCTTACGAAAGAATGAAAGAGCGAAATTGCGATCATGCGATCATATGATATTGCGATTATGCGATCGTCTCATCACAAATTTTTCTGGTTCATTATTCAAGGCAAAGTGTTTCCATTCCATTAAACGAGACTGATTATGTGCTTTAAATGCTCGTTAATGAAGTAGCTGCCAGTTGTTAATGAAATCTAGTTTTGAGTTTATCAAAGAGCCAGTTCACGTAAGGTAACATATTTTTAAATGTCTTCAACAGTCAAAGCATTCCCGTCGTTATTTATTGTCATTACTCTTACCTCACTTATAAACTGCAGGAACGAAGGACAAAAGGTTATACAAAGCAGTGTATAGGAAACTATGGTGAAAATAGGCGAGGCTCTGATATCTGAATACAGAGAAAAGGCACCCTTGCACAAAGACACAACATGCAACAGAAACGCGGGTATTTTCACCTGGGAAGGCATACATAATCTATTTGAGGAAATAAATCCTAAAGGAATGGGATTTATGGCTACTACAGGCTCATCAAGGTTGTCTAAAGCATCGATTGCAGAGTTAGCTTGTTCATTCCTGCACTAGAGAGCGGCAAGGCCCAAAATTCTCCCCGGCGCAGAAATGGTTAAAGGAATATTAGACAACACTGACATAAAGACAAGCAGTTTAGGGCTCAAGGTCAAGAGCTCTCAGAATCATTATTTTCACAAAATTTCAACTTTACATCCGCTACAAGAAAACACGCAAGAGGCGAAAATCGCACTAAGGAAGCCAGGATTAAGAAACAAAGGCAGTTTCTGATGCGCGATTAGCGCCTCACGCTAATCGCGCATCGCTGGGTAAAACTTCTCGAAAGGGGAAGCCTCTAATTGCTCAGTCTCCTGTAAGCCCAGTACCAAAAATATGGTGCCAGCTCTTGCTGATTCCGTTTTACAACACATTTAAAGGCTGAAGTCAGCCAACTGACTCTTATCAAGCAAATACTGAATGCTTGCGACATTAAGGAGAAAATACAAAAATAGTTAGTTTTAGATTTAATTTTAGAAATAGTTTTATTTTATTTTGCCTAGAAAAAGGATGGTCATTTAAACCGTATCCTAAATTTTTGTAAATTAGTTATTTTTAGACATAGTTAGTAGTATTTAAACCCTTCTCATGCATTTAGAGAAGGGTCTAGAAATTTATCAAAAACTTGTCCTCAGAACATGCACTTTTGCACCCTCCAAGGAGGTTTTGGTGAATGAATGGAACAGGATTTATTGATTTTTGCATCTGATATCTACTACTGATGTTGCACTTCTATACTCTTAGTTGATGTTGGATTGAGAAGAGATAAATCATTATCACTTGAAGCTCATGAGTAGAACTAGTTATAAATGGTACTTTTATCTCTTAACTATTTCTATTTCCTGTGTTAAAGTGATATTTAAATTCAGTTATTTATATGTTAATGCTTGAATGCCTGAGTTATCATTTGGCACTTTTGTACAGTGATAGCTATTTATTTGTGCTTAATATATGAGTAGCTTACTGTGTGATAAGTTTTTCACAATTATTTCACCTAACTTTTTATGTGAAGCGGTTTATCTATATTGAATTCTTTTCTTATAATAGTTGAATGATCTTTATTACCTATTGTTGTTCGAAATCATTTTAGATCACACAGAAGAAAGGTTATACCCCGGGTTAGTATAGATTTAGATGTTGTTGCTTTTTTAAAATACAATTGCATATCATTAGATTAAAGTTAGAATTAGAAGCATCTCAATTAGAATCTTTTAAAGCTAGGAACATCAAACAATCTTACACACACACACACAAATTGGGAAACTGGTCCCATTATGCCCAGTCAGACCTACTATAGCAAACAGAAAAGGAGCTGCCAACCAAGGTTTGGACCAGGCGGGTATCCCCCTTGTTGTTGAACCGATTTTCGAGACTTCAACATTACCATATAACTTCTAAAAGTTAAGATCCTTGAGGTAGTCACAGGCTTGTAGTCCATCATACCGAATCTTTCCAATATCTTTACCACATATTTTCGTTGAGATAGGAAAATTTCCCTTGGCTTCTGCCATAATTCAATTCCTTGGTCCTTCATTTCAAATTCAGTAGCCAACTTCCTCTTACCTTTGTGAATGAGAGGGTCTGCACCTGTTAGAAAGAGGTCATCCACATACAACACCAGAATGAGAGGCTTGTCATCTTCAACCTTAAATTAAAGGTTAGGATCGGCTTTACTCCTAGTGAATCCCAGCTTCATCAAGTAGCTATCAATCCTCTCATACCATGCTCGGGGTGCTTGCTTCATCCCATAGAGAGCCTTCTTCAACCTACATGCATGATATTTTCGATCATAAATCTCAAATCCTTCAGGTTGCTCCACTTAGACATCTTCTTTGATCGAACCATGCAAGAACGCGGTCTTGACATCCATCTGATGTAGGTTCCATCCTTGTGAAGCCATAAGGGCTATGATCAAGCAGATGGTCACATATCTGGAAACAGGTGCAAAGATCATAGTCTATACCTTCCTTCTGGGATAAACCACGTACAACAAAACGAGCCTTATACTTTTCCGTACTTCCATTTGTTGCATGCTTTATCTTGTAAATCCATTTTGAAGTAACAATTGTCTTGTCTGAGGTTTGGGAACTACTTCCCATACATCATTCTCCATAATAGACTCATATTCTATGGTCATAGCATCCTTCCATACTTAATTCTTGATGACATCTGAGAATGATGAAGGCTCATTTTGTATGTTCGTGCTCATGATGATCAGGTATCCCTGATAAATGTTAGGTTTCTTACTTTGAAGGAAGGTTCCTCAATGTGCAGCATGTCATTCAACATCATCAAGTATCCCCCTAAGCCATGAAGGCCTCTTCCTAGAAGAGGAAGGCTCATGTGGATGAGGATCAATCGGATCCATGGGTTCTTCTACATCAGGCATTGATTCATCATCCTTTCCTTTTGGTTCCCTAGTGTCAGCTTCTTGAGAGCTCCTCAAAGTCAGAAGATTGTCCACCTTGCTGACAGCCATATCTTTGTCAAAGGTGATATCATGACTAATCACGACTTCCCTTTGACCGGCGATGAACATTTCTTCAGGAGTCTAGAACCCAATGCTTAATGAGGGCATCGATTTTGTACATATACAATAGCGTTTGTAGTTTCAGCCCATAGAAACTTCAGAAGTCTTTGATCATTTAGCATGGCCTGGACAACTTCCACAATCGCGTGGTTCTTCCTTCCTGCCACACCATTCTGCTTAGGAGTGTGTGGTGTAGTAGTGTCCCTCTTAATGCCAACCTCAGGTATGCCTGAGTGAACCAACTGTAATATATCGGAGGTCTTTCTTTGGCTTGCAGGGAATGGTCCCCTTTTGAGCTTTCCTTTGGCACATCCTGGACATACACCTTCTTTCTCTACTCAGAATTTGGGCATCTTTGTCACCATTTGTCTTACACTGAGTATAGCTTTATAATGAAAGGAGGCAAACCTTTGATGCCAAAGTTTGGACTGAAGAGATGTGTCATAAGACATGACACCTAGCGGACTTCCATCGACCTGATATAATGAATCAGCACTAAACCCAAGATTAAAGGCATCTTTAACATTATTTTTCCATATATGTACCTTGCCATCGCTGAAGGTTACCTTGTAGCCTTTGTCTTCCATTGCCGAGATGGACACTAGGTTTTTTTTTTAGGTCAGGTGCATTTAATACATCCTGGAATTTCTAGCCTTCTTGAATGGTTTTCCTCTTCCTTGATTCCCATCTCTCCTCTTACCTTTGCTATTTAATTTTTCATTCCTTTGCCTACCATCAAAGGGACTTTGATCATCATCTCAATGTGAGTCCTTTCCATCAGGGCACTCCCTTGCATAGTGACCTACTTTATCGCAGATGTAACATCGTCATTTTCTTCCAGCCTTAGGTCCAACTTTTCCTTTTGATTTAGTCCCAGAATTATTTCTTTTCTTAGCATGAGAAGAAAAGGCAGTAGGAGGACCTTTAGGCATGGGCATTTCTTACTCTTCTTCCCTTGTTTCTTCTTGAATGCATCTAGCCATTAATTCCTCGAAACCCAGAATTACATTACAATTCAAAAGAGTAGTCTTGAACACATACCATTCGGATGGTAATCCTCCAAGAGTCATGAGTGCCATTTCCATGTCAGTAATAGCCTCCCTAATAGATAGGATATCATTCTTGATCTCGGTTATTCTTAATAAGTATGCTTTCATACTCTCATCTTTACCCTTCTTGATTTCCTTCAGATTATTTCTAAGAAACAAAACTTGAATTGCATCATTAAGTTTAAATAAACTCACAAGTCTATCATAGATTTCCTTGTAGGTGTCCAGTCCAAGGATGTAGGCCACCGAGTGCTTGTCGATAGAGTCCCAGATGATCTTCTATTTTGACTTCTTTAGTTTTCCATTTGTTCCATGCAGCAACGGATGCATTTGATGGAGGCTCAACAATATTGCCTCTGACATGGTCCAGCACTCCTGGATCTTCTAGGGTTAGATCGATAGACATCTTCCATCCATGATAGTCATCTTTCTTACGAAGCTTGCCTTCAGCAGAGTGTTGATGACCCCATAGCTCTTTTAGGATAGCCTTGCCAATCTTCTCTTTGGTGATTTCTCTTGCTCCTGCTCGGGCTTTGTCTTCACCTCAGCTCTGATACCATGTTAAGTTATGGTATGTTCTATTCTTATAATAGTTTACCTCTTTTTCTTATTATATTCCACAGATTAGCAATCATGTGAACATAAAGTAAAGTGCAGATAGAACATTAAACGATTGACAGAAAACAAGCCAAGACAAGAGACATAAGATGTGGTGGCTAGCTAGGGACAAACCCCACAATGTGTGGGGAAACCCTTTGATCAAATCTTGTTTTATCTTCAATAATTCAGCAGAGAGAAATAGTACAATAAATCTTATTTATATCAATAGTAGCAAACCCTAGATTAGCAACATCAACATTAGCAGCTTCATCATTAAACTAGGGCAGACGATATCTCATAAATCGACCGTCGGATCAGCATGATTCCACCACCAAACATTGTGGCTTCTAGAGGAGGTTTAGCTGAACCTACAGTGAAGTTCAGATGAAGAGATCTAGAACATACAGGTCAATCTTTACTTCTGCAGTTGCAGCTTCAATTTCAGCAGCTTCTGGCTTCAAACTAGGGTAGTTGATATCTTGCAAACCGTTCGTCAGATTGAATTGATTCCACCACAAAAAGTTGCAGCTTTTAGAGGAGGTTCAGATGAACCTACAACATAGTTTAGATGAGGAGATCTTCTAGTCAACACAGGTCAATATTTACTTCTGCAGTTGTAGCTTTAGTTTCGACAGCTTCCAGTTTCACATGTGTGAGAGAAAGACCCTTTTCTGCGAAGTAGAGAAGAGACTCTTTTCTACGTAGTAGAGAGAGAGAGATGTGATGAGATGAGTGAGTCTGAATGAGGAAAAGTCCTCCTATATTTATACACAACGTTGGTGTTTGAATAGATGCGACTGTTGGGCTTCTGAGCCTACATGAGTTGTAGGTCAGCTTGATAATAATTCCATAATCAACATAAATTCATATCTCCATGAATACTTATCGGAATTGGACGATCTTTATATAAATCCTACACCTCTCGATGAGAGGAGTCTAATAAAAATATTATCAGACATGAATAAGATGACCCACATGAAGTTTTTCCCTAGTTGCCAATTTTAATATTCTTTGAGTAAATGAAGTGATTAATTCTCTCAAAGGAATTGCTCAAACAATTAAAGAAAAAAAGGTTTTTTTTTTTTTTAACTGAGGTCTCTTCCTCTATGTTTTGATGTCAAAGTCTCTGCAATAGAAGAATTAAATGATTTGGAGAATCTTAAAATAGATGAGCTTCACATAATTCTCATTTCAGATGAAATGGCGATGATAAACTCATAGCAAAAGGAAGAAACATTTGAAGAATCCTAGAAGTCAAGAAAATGTAAGTTTGTTGGTTGCTCTAATGATAAATCGAGTAAAGAATGGCTCAACTAGTTACTAAAGAAAAGATCTAGATTCAAAGGTAATTTACCTCTCATTTTTTTTAATTATGGTATTATAAGACATTTTTTTGCTAAGTGTCCTTTTAGGGAAAATAGTGATGATGAGGAAGAACCCAGAAAAGCGGTCTTTAAAGGAAAATATTCAAAAAAGAAAAATATCTACTCCAAAGAGGATAATTATATTTCTAAAGAATAATAATATGATTTCAATGATGATAGAAGGAAGATCCAAGTTTTATACACAAATGAAGAATCTAACATACAAAAATCAGATGAGAGAAAAGAAAAAGAAAATGAAGAAGGTGTTGAAGGCATAGTGGATCTTGAAGCATAACTCATTAGAGCATTAGAAGATATTGATAATGTCAGGAAGAAGAAAAATATACCATCCAAGGAAATCATCTTCCTCAACACTGAAAAAGATTAAGCAAAAAGAGTGGAACAAGTGTTGAATAGTCAGCTAAAAGAAGGAAGAAAACTATGAAAATCTTGAAGCATAAATTGTCACATTGAGGAAAGAGATAGATAAGCTCAACAAAGAAATGAAAATCTCTCAAACCCCAAACATTATTCTCATCATTCAAACATCACCATATGACAAGACCAGTCTTGGTTATATGGGTGAGACTTCACACAAAGAATATGTAAGCCCTAAGTCATCGAGAAAGGAAGTTGGAAAAAGGTTGAAAGCTCCAATCTCAATAAAAGAAAGGACATAAGTTGATAGGATTTTGGAAACGCTACTACACCAAACATTTATGTTGATGCTCTCAAGAAGTCCATTTACAATGCAAGTACCAATATGATAAGGGACAAGGACCAACAAATAATTGAATTATCTCCAAATCACATCGAGTTCAAAATAATTATTCCATTACAGAAATCATATATAGCTAGGTAGAAAACTATTTTTCTTTGTCACTATTTTTCATGAAAAATTTTGGACATCAAGCAAAATATTTTATATATTAGGCCAAAAATGTTTGTTAAAAGGGTTCTCATCAAACCTCTAGAAATAAACTCATAGATGACAAAAAGGATAATTCATTTGCTCCATTATCCATGTATATTATAGAGTGTTATAGATGCAACAATTTTTGACATATGGCACACAACTATCCTACTAAATCAAGAGAAAGGTTTGGAAGAAAAAATAAGAAGAACCACCAAAATAAAAATGTGTACTAGTTAACTATCCTCGAAACAATCAAATTAAGTGGTATGTTAATAGTGGGTTCACTAGATGTATGACTGAAGATCAAAACAAAATGTATTACTATAAAAGAAGATAAAGGAGGAAATGTGACTTTTGGACACAATGGATCTACAAGAATCACTAGGAGAGGTACCATATTCCTTAACAATGGTAAGGATAAAGCAAAAAATGTTTTATATATTGAAGGACTCAATCATAATATTTTAAGTGTGAGCTAGATGTTCGATCAAGGTTAAAATCTCATTTTTTGTGTTAAAAAATGTGAAATAAGGAATACTGATTCTGTAATATTAGTGGGAAGAGTGATAAGGAATCCGGGAAATGTAGATATATTTGATGAAATTTAAGGAGGAAAAATGCTACATCGGACAGAAAAATGAGAGTTGGTTATGGCATAAAGGGCTAGGACACTTGAGCTTTTAAAGTTTGGTAAAACTTAGTAGAACATAAATAGTGAGATATATGTTCAAAATCTCAAAACCAAAAAGAAACATTTGTGAATCTTACCGACATGGGAAATAGACAAATGTGAGCTCCAAATCAAGGGAGTGCTTGACACTAAGACCACTAGAGCTTGTTCAACTATATTTATGTGGACCAATAAGCGCACCAACCCTACAAGGTGAAAGGTACTTTATGTTGTTTATTAATTATTATACCAGAATGATACAGGTTGCATTTCTTAAATAAAAATAAAAAGCACTAGATACTTTCACTTCATTCAATGCCTTAGTTGAAAGTGAAAGTGATCTTATAATAAAATGTTTTAGATCAAACATGGAAGGTAAATTTACCTCTAATGACTTTAATTATTTTTGTGAGAAATTTGGAATTAAGAGACAATTTTCAGTCACAAGAATTCCACAATAGAATGGAGTTATAGAAGGAAAGAATAGCTAAGTGCAAGAAACAGTGAGAACAATGTTCCTAGAAGCCAAATTACCAAAAACATTTTGGAAAGAAGTGGTTTCTACAACAATGTACATCATGAACAAAGCACTACTCCAAGTTAACAACAACAAGACACCATATGAGCTATGTGTTAGTTTCCTATACCAATAGGTTTCATGTTTCATGATTGACTGGGGAAGTGCCCAATATGTTCATCCTTTTTATACTGCAAAGGTTCCATATTTTGAAGAAATTCAGTATGTATAGGTGGTTGACTCTTGTCACAATTGATGATTAGCCAGACAACCTAATCCTGGCTAGATCATGTTTGAATTTACTTGTCTTAGAATAGGGAATAAAGGTTTGCACAAACAGTTTAAGCTTGGCAGGCAAGTAGTCAGGTAGAGAAGCAAAGGGTCTCAATAGCTTAATCTGAGCCCTGGAAGAAATAAGGGTAGACTTAGATAGGAGGGCAACTAAAAGAAAAGAGAAGAATCAGGGTTTGCTAGTTCAAATGCACCAAATGAAAATGAAGAGAAAATGTTAGGTATACTAGGTTGGGTAGGCAGTTTTGATGGTACAGAGGCATGGTTTGTGAGCAATTTTCTCCTCTGGAATAAGTTGCCATCTCATGAAATCATAATGTACCATGGCAAGGTGGCTACAAAACAAATGGAGCATGACTAATTCCCCTCCCCATTTTCCCAAGAAACACTCACTAACATTCCCCCCAAGGGCAATGAGATCTTCTCATTACCCTTAGTCCACTTCATCCCATAGCAAAACTAAGTGAAAAGATGTTTTACCTAGGCAAAACAAGCCACATTTCTTGTGTAAAAAGTTTTTATTCCATTTTGCCAAAGTTTCCTAAACCTCACCATTTGTCATCCTTTCCTTCCCCCCTAACCTAAGTTTTCACTCTATAAAACCTAGCCTAAACCATACAAACCCATCCCCAACAATCATATTAACCTACTAACCTTATTATATAACTCCTATGTACAGATTTTCCCTCCCACTAGTATATAAATACATGGAAAATCCCCAAAAAATAAATACCCCGATCCTTGGCTAACTATAGCCATATTTTAAATTTTTCTAGGGAGTTATTGGTCCACCTCGGGCCAACAACAACCCTCCACATGCCCATCGGGACTTGTTTGGCCTCTGGCTAAATAAAATAACCGAAATCTGCAGTTTCCCCCCAAAAAACCCACTTTTCCAAAGTCCGAAATACACCAAAAAACCTTACAAAACGCAAAAAATTAAAGTGGGTCCCCATGCCACACCCCCGCAACTTACCATTCATTGTCGACTGTTGGATCGGGGCCCTCAGATCCGACAATGTAGAATCGTATCACGATGTCCCCAGCATCCGAATGATATGTCCCGGGAAAATGGCGGTTTCACCGCCGTACCTAGGACATGCCGTCGCTCACCCGCATGTATCGCGACCCCCCCCCCCCCCCCCCCCCCCCCCCCCGCTCAATACCACTACCACCCCAAAAGTGGTACGATACAACCGCTTACTGCCCTCAGTCCCCATCACTGACGTCATCCGATGATGTCACAACCACGTCAGCACCACGTCAGCACCAAGTCATCATTGCCACCTCAGCGCCAAATCATCTACCACGTCACCTTCCGTACCCCTGCTACACAAAAAAAATTCTACGTCATGGTGACGTCACCATAAAAAAGTGCCAAAAAGCCGATTTTTGTTAAAAAACAAGTAAAAACGTTTGTTTTTTACCATTTTCACTGTGTAACTTTGCTGATCTTTTGCATGCAAATGATGACAAGTTCACCTGCAAACTTTCAGTCCGCCACCTCGACCACCATAGATCTGCGTCCCACTATGCAAATCATCTCCCAATCAGCCAGCAACTCTAGTGCACTATAAAAAATAGGTATTTACCATCATCTTGTGAAAAACCCTTTGAAATTTCGATTTGTCACTGTGAAAATTATCTGGCAATCCTAGAAACTGGTCAAAATTTCACCCTGCTGCTACACACAAGCCCGCCGGGACCACTCATCCACCAAAAAACCTGCACATTGCATACCTCTCTGCATAATTCACCCAGCTAGCCGAGAAAAGAAGCAATTCACCTAAGTCTTGTTCCTAAGCTCCCTAATTAACTTCCACCTGCAAAATTGCCCACTGAGACTATTGGTTTGCCCATATTTTGCTATAAAAACTGCCAATTCTGCCCCACTCAGCAAAATCCCTCCAAATGTACCTGATCTCAAGATCTATTTGCTCAGTAATTGCTAAAGAAAAGGCCTTGAAACCATTGCTACTCATCCCTTGCAAGACAAATCCTTCAAGCTTCACCCTTTTGCTTCAAATTCTGCCCACCAGAGTCAAAACAAGGCTCCAATTTGCAAAATTCTTTGAAAAAAGCCCCAGGGCCTCTATTTTTGCCCACTACTGCTGTAAAAATCCACATTTCACTCAAAAAACACTTGAGAACTTATAAATATGGTAGCCCCTACTCCAGTAGCCCTCAATGTGGCCCCTCTCAATGCCCCACATAAAGAACTAGAGTGGTTACCCCTAGCTGACAAGGATTTCCAGATTAATGATATAATGGGTAACACATCTCATCTCTAGGCCTTTTGTGAGATCAGGAATAGCCATAGAAACAAAACTGACATCTTTGGGATTTGGGAGTCCAATATGCCCATGTACTACCTTCCTTGTGTAAATGTTTTTCCTGACCTCATTCACCAATGCCATGAAAATTATGAGCCCACTCAAAGGGCAGTGATGTCTCCTTCTAGGACAGATCTATTCTATATCACCCCTGAATCAATAAATGAGATGCCGCATTTCAAACCAGCAGAACCATTGACTCCTATTTCCTTGGGATTTTTGCTTGACCAAGGTGCCAAATTGCCAAGTGCAGAGATAACCAGAATTGGCAAAACATTCATGAAACCCAATTGTCAACCTCAGGAACCTCCACCATACCTAGACACTTGGTTCAATGAAGCAGGAAATTTTATCATTAACATGATAGCCTACATCTTGGGATTCAAAACTAGTGAGTATGTAGATGAAACCACATTGGTCCTATTATCCATTTTTTCTCCAAGACAGCCCCCTGCTGTCAAGTATGACTATGCCACCTACATTGCTGATAAGATCCATGAACAATTCATGAGCATGGATAGAGAAAGAGTGTTTAAATACACATCATACATATACCATTTACTCCTCTACTATCAACCAGATAGTTTTCAAGTTCCCCTCAGAAAATTTGATGTCAAGGGAGAGCCAAGGTCTGTTATCTTCTGGACCCCAGTTTTCCACCGTGTCTACTATTCTCCTTACACTTATTTTGAATTTATTGATCTAGTCATATATCCAGCCACCTCTTTACTGATAACAAGTCCTCCAGACAGACTTTCTGGTGAAATGAAAATAATTCTACAGCTGTCCAAGAGCTATAGCATAGGTGACTGGTACTTTTACCAGAATCACACTTTGATTCGGATATATGGCTGTCAGCTGAGCCCCTATAAATTTCCAAGATATGTGCCAATGTGCTTGTTTTCCCTGGAATACTTTAGACAATTCATCCAAGCAGATACAATCCTTTTATTTGAGGCCAAGAAAAAGGTACAACTTAAGATAAGGAATCAACTAGGCCCTTTCACCTTCAATCAGAGTGAAGCCTGGCTAGAAGCTGATGAGATTTTAGGGCAGAAACTCAGACTAAAACAGAGCTTCTATTGGGCACCATATGACCCCAGTCATTTTATAAGCTATAGGAAAGTCAAAAATAAACTGCCAGCATATGTTCACTGTCCAAACCCTGAAATCCAGCAATATGCCAATCAAAAAGAGTGGCTAGAGGGCACATTGTTTGAAGAGCTGACTGAAGAAGAGAGATTGGAAAAAGAAATGAAAGACCTTGAGAGAACACTTGATTTGGACTCTTTTGGATAGGTACCTTTCTAGCTACCCCAACACATTGGAGGGGATACATCTTTTGCTGAGAGCTCAGAGCAAGCAGCACGAAAGGCCAGCTCAGCAGGAAAGGGCAAGGAAGTAATGGATGCAGAACAACAGACCATGGCTGATCAACCCTCTACAACACAAAAACAGGGTGAAGGGAAAGCTCCCCCAGATCAAACCAAGGCATCTGAAGCCCCTGTTCTACAAACTCCTCAAAATGAAGAAAAGAGAAGAAAGAGAGACAGAGAAGAGGATGCCCCTGCCAGTGGACCATCAAAATAGACATGAGATAAGAGGCAGAGGTTGAATCCATATTTAGAAGAGGAATTTTTGGAAGACACCATAAGCACCATGAGAGGGCAGGGAAGAACAGAGCAAAAAACATCTCCACTACCTGGCACCTCAGCTAACTCATTCCAGCAAGAGCTAGAGAGGCAACATAGTGTGGAACTTTCATCCACTAGGCCTCAAAGCAAACAAAGCTAAGACATAAAGAAAAATTTTACTGACATAAAATCTAGAAATGATCTAGTAAGAATGAAGCTTTATAATCAACTAATGAGGACAGCACCTACTAATCAACAAATGCTAATGGCTGCCTATGATATTTAGGAAAAGAAAATGATCCTCAGCCATTTCAAGCCCAAGACACAGCAACCCCAGTCAGCTGTTGACTATATAAGAACTAATCTAGAAGTTCTCTCCAAGGATATTCATTCAATTGACCAGATTGAGTTACATAAACAAACCAGGGAGATGGTGTATGCCACCTTGGCAGATAAGGCATTGCATGCTCAGCAACTAAAAAATTCATTGCACAATACCTCTGCCCAATTAGAATTGGAGAAAGCTTCCTCCTTGGCTAAGGACAACAGGATTAAGTCCTTAGAAGAAATCATCATCGAGCTGGGGCATAACCCTAAGGATGCAAAGGGCATCAAAGCACTGATCAAGAAGAAGGAGGAGGACATTGCAGCCCTCAAAAGGCAACTAAAGTTGCCAATAACAGTGCATCCACAAACTGCAGAAGTTGCACAACAGAAGGAGGAAGAGGACATGGTAAGTCTGCTAATGAGAATGAATGAAAGATTGGTAGAAACATAGCAAGCATTGGAGAAGGCCATTAAAGAGAAGCAGGGAGAGTCCACCTCCCAGCCACCTGAAGCAGCTCAAACAAGTGCCACTACTCCCCCCACAGGTACAACAACAGTCCCTCCTACCATCCCAGCATCAACAGCAGGTATAGCAACTATAGATGCTACAGCAGCACCAACAATAGAGCCAAAGACCAGCATGAAGATGGAAGAAATGATGAAAGCAATGAAAGAGCTAGAGGCTCAAATGTTAGAGCTCAAAGAGACAAAAGAAAAGTTAGCCAAATTGGAGGTGAGCTATGACAAGTCAAAGACAACAGTAGCAGAAAAACTAGAGAAGTAAAGACCCTGGAAAACAAGGTGAAATCATTGGAAAAGGATCTCACCTTACGAAAACCTCTAGCAGACATTAAGATGATTTTGTGGACCAAGATTGACCAGTCCATTACTAACCAATGGAGGTCAATTCAAACAATCTATGAACAAAATGAATTAATAGAAAGAGCACAAGAGCAGATTCAAAGGGCCAGGGCATCATTAGGAAATATGCCTGAGCAGGCCAATAGGCTCATCCATTTTTTGAATACCAATACTAAGGAATAGTTAGCAACTTTAGAGATCACTAACAGGACATGCACCATTTTGACAATAAAGAAGGTTCTAACCATGAGAAATTTTATACAGAATTTGGAAGGGAAGTGTCAAGAGATGCAGATGGATATTGATGCCTTCACAGAACAATTCACAAACTTGCAGCAGAGAGGTTTACCCAGTTTACTAACAAGCAATCAAAAACTGTTATCACATCAACAATATGCTCACAAGGTAAACATGTATGTCACAAATCAAATCACTTCATCATACAGCAGTTCAGAGGACACAGGACCTCCTTCCGGACAGAGCTTGTATGACAAATTGGAGGGATTATTTTTTATAGAACATGAAATAAATCATCTTTTTGAAGTCAAGCCTAACTTTTACAGGTATACTGAGGCTGATGATATACTGGTAAGGATACAAAGACATCAGTTGCCCATAGAACACTAGTTGCAGAGTATGCTGGACGTTTTGCCTAAGTAATTTGGATCTTGTTGCCTTCTTACACTTGGTCAAATAGCAGGACACGTGGCAGATATCAAGAAAGGAGCTCAAGCGAGGATCAAGACACATTAAAGATGAATCAAGAGTAGGTGAACAGATCAGGATAGCAACGCAGGAAGGCAAATAAAGGACATAACTACCAGCCGAATTCTTGGGTAAAATGTCTAAAAAATCTAGTCAATTAAAGTATGCAGCACAACCACAATAACTCCCACCTTTATTTTTGCATTCATTTCTCTGACAGAGTAGGTAAACTAAGTTATTGTTTCATATCTTATCCACAAGATATTTTGTAAAATCTCTTTGTTATAAATACCTCCCCAAGGAATGTATTCGGGGTTGGTGATTCTCCTATTAAATTGCGTTGTAACTCAGATATTTATTAATGCAAGCGGCATTGAAATGCATTGCGGCTCGACCTTCTGAATGTGGATGCGATGATTCTGGACTCTGCTACAGAATTCCTGTGTCTTTCTTTGGCTCAATAAGTTACTCTAACTGTGTTTTTGTGTTTTCTGTGTTTGCAAATCTCATATATGTTTCATAGTCTTAGAAATAATGAAAAATAATAGCCCAGAACTTGTTTAAATACACTCTGTGTTCAATTCCTACTGTTATTTATGTTTTCTTCACAATTAGCATAAATAGAAACTCTTAAATGCTTCTGTTTCTACTAATTCCTTCATTCTAAACATTGTCAAGGAATTCTTCACTGCTCCTTGAAAATATTCAAGCACCTTCCCTCTGCCACCATGATAAAGGATTCTTGACTGCCCTTTATCCCCTGGCCTACATCCCATCAGTCACTAGCTTTCAATATTTTTCCAAACTGATTATCTTGCTCTGTAGTATTGCCCATCATCACAGAAACACACTCAGCAGTCCATCTTCATAGACTCCATTGCCCAATGGAATTAACTCTATCAGACTTGCATCCTACCTCTATTTGAAATCACCATCCAAACCCATTTAAAACAAACCTCTGCACATGATAAATAGCATAAAAATTCAAATAAACAAAGTTAAATCATATAGAGAGAGCCCTCTCTAGATGTAGTTTGGCTAGAAATTGCATCTAAAAGATTAGTTAGTGGTTACCTTGGCCATATTCCCTTTTCTCACAAGTTTTGGGGAACAAACTGAGAGATAACATCATTGGCGACTCCACTGGGGACTGAATGAATGTTTGTTACTACTGTCTAAAGTCTAAAGCTACAAATGGAGCTTGAAGTTAGCCAGGCAACCTTTGAAACTGTCTTTGTTGTGCAATCAAAAGAGTAAATAAAAGCTACTTCAGTCCAGCTCTAGTTTAGCTTTAGATTCTAAACAGCTGCCTCAAAGATTTGTTTGGCCATCCTTGTTTCAAACCTCCCTGAAGGAAAGCCCCAATCCTCCCACATTTTACTAGCTTCCTTCAAGATATTGTCAAAACTTGTATCCTACAAATATTCCCATAAAATACCTAAACATACTTAGAAGTTGGCTCCAAAGAAGAAAACTCGATACAAGGTCAAACCGAGACCCAAATCCGCCAGCTATTTTTGACAATCCAAATCTAATTGCTAAGAGCCTCAAGAAACCAGAAAATCAAGAGAGTTCTGCTAATTCAAATCTTGAACCACCCCAGCAGAAACCCATTCAAATTAAACCCACTGCAGCAAATTCTCAAGCCCTCCTTCCTATTACAGTAGCTTCTTCCAGTTCACCTATATCAGTCCAAAATCTCTTTTCCACCCACCCATCCACAACACTTATCTCAGCTCCTATCCCTGTGCTTCCAGTTGTCCCACTTTTTCCTGCCAACATGGAAAATAGATATGCTCCCCTATAGTTTCCTACCAATCCAGGGGCTATGCCATAGGATTATCATGGAAAAATTACCTATTTTGATAGTACAGGTACTTACACTGGTCAACAACATACCAAGAGAATGACAGATTATTTTGAAAACTATGAGATTGATGATAATGATGTTAGGATGAAAATTTTTGTCCAGAGCTTAATTGGTGATGTAAGGGCATGGTTTAGGTCACTCCCTGCAAACACAATAGCTAATCCAGATGCCCTTTATCAAATTTTCCTAAACAGATGGGAGAAGAAAAAGGACCCTTTACACATCTTAACTGAATATTAGAATTTGAAAAGAGGCCCACAAGAGAGTGTGCAAGACTATTGTGCCAGATTCAACAATACATACCTTGCTATTCCAATAAATCTTAGACCACCACCAGACTTAGCATTAATCAAATTCCCTGATGGTTTTGACTCAGACATGGCTTACTAGCTCAGGGAGAGAGCTCCTCCTAGCCTTGAAGATATGCAGAGTATAGTTGTGAGTGTTGAAGCTAATTTAATTTCCAAACAAAATCGAGCTAGGACTGAAAGAAGAAAAACCTTCAAAGAGGAACCCTCTGCCTTTGAACAGAAACTTGATGCAATTATTAAAGGCATGGACAGGTTGGGAGACAGAGTGGAAACTATTGAGAGAAATCCTTCATGGGAAAAGCAACCAAACAATGGAAGAAATCCAAACTTTAGAAAAAAATCAAAACCCCAATATAGGAAAAGTTGGTCCAGACCAAAACATAAGGCCTCCCTTCCAAGAAAACTATGCAGAAGCCTCCACATCTAGTAAACCAATAGAGGACCCACACATTAATCTAATGGGTCTCAACAGTGGCCAACCAATTTTCCTAACTCAAGAAGACCAAGAAGCTCATACTCTTAGTCAGTGTCAAATGAAATCAGGGGAATCCTTTGATTTCAAGCAAGGGTATGAAACAGCTGTGTATGAAGTCCATAAGCAATACAACTTGAGAAGTAGGAGAATAGACATCCCTGACGATCCCAAGAAAAATACCATCAATCAACCTACCAAAACTAAACTCAAGGACTCTCATGTACCAATCATCCCTAAATCCACTTCCAATCCAAATAGTCCAACAGTTGTAGATGTTTCAGACAAATATAGATCAAAACAGCACCCTACATTTGTCTCTCCACTCAGAGAAGTGGTAGAAGAACCTTTGGAAGATGGTGAGCAAGCAACTCTAGTTCATCATGACAATCCAGTAAAAGAGGCAGTTTTTGAAAACTCAGTTGAAAGGCACAACCTTGTTACCCAAAATGTCAAAACACAAGCAAAAAAACCCTTTAATATGGAGGTTGAAATAAGAAAGTTAAAAGTGTCCATCCCATTATCTGAATTGGCTAGGCATGAAGTTCTTAGGGAATAAATCAGCAAATCATTACAAATTTCAGAAAACAAAGATTTAGTAAACATCCTTGATGATCAACCAGAACTTATATTTGGCCCTGAAGCAAATGGTAAAACGGTAGATGGAGGAGTCCCTCCCTTTTATGTGAGTTTAAACATCCACGACAAGGTGCTTCACAATGGAATGTTTGATTCAGGAGCTTCACATAATCTGATGCCCAAATTTGTCATGGAGAAGTTGGACCTAGATATCACAAAGCCATACAAAGACTTGTTTTCCTTTGATTCCAGCCAGGTCTGGTGTCTAGGCTTAATCAAGGATCTATGTGTGTCATTAGTCCAATATCTAGCCAAGACAATTCTCATGGATGTGGTGGTAGCTTTTATTCCACCCAAGTATGGAATGTTGTTATCTAGATCCTGGGGTGCCAAGCTACAAGGATCTTTGCAACTAGACATGTCTTATGCCACTATCTCAGTCTTCGGCCAGCCTAAAGGGCTATACCGAGAAACTTTGATGAAGTATGTGGTAAGTAGTCAAGAAAAACCCCAAAACTTTCCCATTTATTCTATACATTCATACATGGACTCTTTTATCTTATACAACACTGAGATTCAAACCCAAACTGATGTAAAAATGGTGACTTCAAGTCAGGATGAATTCCTAGACAAAGAAACCACAGTTCATATTCAAGAAATCTTGGAAAACAATAAATTAATAGTCACACATAAAGAATCTTATAAGACTGCAAATCAAACTATCCCTACTAAGCAAATGGAAAAAGCTCCTAATACCAGTTCAAATCAAGAAAACCTATGGTATCTAGAGTTTGATGGATCTGTTAATAAGCTAGGAGCAGGGGCAGGGGTTTGGATACATAATGTGAAGGATGACCACGCTGAAGGACATGCATTTAGATTGAATTTCAGGTGCACTAACAACATGACCGAGTATGAAGCCCTCCTCTTAGGGCTCAAAGTGATAAAAAACTTAGGTGCAGCCCCGATATCAATTTTGGGAGACTCTGACCTCATCATTCAACAGATAAAGGGTAACTTCATTACAAATGATCTTAGGCTGAGGTCATATAGAGCTGCTACAATGGAAATTCTCAACACCTTTCTTGAATCCCAATTGACCAAGATTCCAAGGAATCAAAATCTGCATGCCCAAAGTCTAGCAACTTTTGCAAGCAATTGCAAATTGCCATTCAAGCCTAATCACCTATTCGCTGCTGAAATAAAACATAGACCCGAAGTGCCAGATAATGTCAAAAACTAGCAGGTGTTTGAAAAAATACACAAATCAACAATTTCTTGACTTTGAAAGAAGAGTTCACAAGCACGAAAATGGATACCAACACTATAGAGGAAGCAACCAAATGGACAAAGTTGAAACAAATATCTTTGCTGAAATAGCAAACCAACTTCTACATCCCACCAAGTTCACTTAAACAGATTTACAACAACTTCATGAAAAAGAAAGTGAAGATGCAATTGCAGCAAAATGTGAAGTCATTGCGCTGAAGGATAATTTTCTACCTACAGGCCTCACTCCTTTAGAGGACATTTTTGACTCAAATGACATCTCTAGGAAACCTAAAATGCAGCCATTCAACTCAGAAATGGAGGACTGTAATCTAGGAACTGCAGAAAATTCCAAAATGATAAAATTGTCCAAAGTTGTGCCTCCTGACCAAAAACTCAAGTATATCGAACTATTCAAAGAATTTCAAGATGTCTTTGCATGGAGTTATGAAGACCTAAAGTCTTATGATACTGTAGTAATCCAACACACAATACCTCTCAAAGAAAACCAAAAACCTTTCAAACAAAAACTTAGGAGGGTCAACCCTGTCCTGCTCCCTTTGATTGAGAAAGAAGTTAAGAGAATGTATGAAGCTGGAATTATAGCTCCAATCAGATTCTCAGAATGGGTTTCAAATTTAGTGCCCACTAGAAATAATACAGGGGAGATAAGGTTATGTGTTCACTTGAGAAATTTGAACAAAGTCTCTTTAAAGGACAACTACCCTTTGCCCAAAATGGATCACATTCTGCAAAGGGTAGTGGGTGCTTCAAGGATATCACTGTTAGAGGGATTCTTAGGCTTCAATCAAATCCTAATGCACCCTGATGACCAAGATAAAACTGCTTTCACCACCCCTTTGGGAACATTCAAATATGTGAAAATGCCTTTTGGACTCAAGAATGCAGGAGCAACTTTTCAAAGAGCCATGGATATTGATTTTACTAAAGAAATCCATGAATTTTTAGTCATTTACCTAGATGACCTTACATCTTTCTCCAAATCAGATCAAGAGCACCTAGACTAAGGCAAGTATTCTTAATTTGAATAAAATATGGTATATCATTAAACCCAAAGAAATCCTTGTTTGGCCTAGAAGAAGGAAAATTATTGGGCCATGTCATCTCTAAGGAAGGCATTAGAATTGATCCAGACAGAATACAAGCCATCTTACAAGTCCCTCACCCCAGAAACATTAAAGAACTACAAGCCTTTTTGGGAAAAATCAACTTTCTAAGAAGATTCATACCAAACCTGGCTGAGCTAATAAGATTGTTGAACAACATGCTCAAAAAAGACTCCAAGTTAAAGTGGACATGGAAACTAAGCAAGCCCTTGAAGAAATCAAACAAGCTTTAACTCAAACACCAGTCCTCACAAGCCCCAATTTTGATAAAGACTTTATCATATTCTCATTTGCATCAGAACACACAATTGTTGATGTCTTGTTCCAAAAAGATGACCAGGGATCTGAAAAACCAATAGCCTTCTTCAAGAAAGCCCTTAGAGATGTTCCACTTAAATATCGAATCATGGAGAAACAAGCATATGCCCTTGTAAAGGCCATCAAGGACTTCAGAATTTACATGTTGTACTCTCATGTCATCGCTTATGTGCCCAACACTGTTGTTAAAGACATTCTGACCCAAGAAGGCATTGAAGGCAAAAGGGGAAAATGGATAGCCACCATACTGGAATATGACATTGAAATTAAACCAACAAAATTGATAAAAGTACAAGGACTAGCTAAACTCATGACTGAAACTAACTTTAAAGCCCTTGACATAAATCAACTGGATAATGAGCAAGAGATGGCGACTCCACAGATCAATCAAGCCTCTTTACAATCACCTTGGTATGCTGACATATCTTTTGTATTATTAAACCTGCAAGCTCCTCCAGGATTATCCAAAACTAAGAAAAGATTTTTAAAAATGAAAGCTTCCAAGTTCAGCATTTTAGATCATGTTCTCTTTTGGAAAAACCCTGAAGGTGTTTTATTAAATTGTCTAATCAAAGAAGAAACTGACAAAGTACTCAAATAATTTCATTCAGGGGATTTTGGTGGACATTTGTATTGGAAATCAACTGCTGATAAAATCCTAAGGGCTAGATTTTATTGGCCCACCCTATTTACTGATGTGAAAAAATATGTAACTTCTTGCCACAAATGCCATATCTTTGAAGGCAAGAAAACGTTGCTGCCTCTGCCCCTCAAGCCCATTTCCACTGAGAAGCCATTTCAACAATGGGGTTTAGACTTCATTGGGGAAATCCACCCTTCATCCTCTGGCCAACACAAGTGGATTTTGACTGCTACAGACTATTTTACCAAGTGGATAGAGGCCAGCCCTTGCAGTCAAGCCAATGACTCAGTAATCATTCAATTCCTTGAGACCAAAATCTTGTCTAGGTTTGGCTACCCGGAGAAAATTATTACAGACAATGTCGTTGCCTTTAAATCTAGGAAAATGATTAACTTCTGTCATAAATACCACATTACCTTGGGCCATTCAATAGCCTATTACCCTCGAGGTAATGGCCTAGCTGAATCCTCCAACAAGAGCTTGATCAACATCATTAAGAAAGTCTTGGAGGAGAACAAGAAAAACTGGCATAAAAAGCTTGTGAATTCCCTATGGGCAGACAGATTGACCACCAAGAGATCTATTGGGAGCAGTCCCTATCAATTGGTTTATGGAATGGAGGCAGTATTCCCTTCTTCTTTGGGAATCCCAGTGATAAAGCTTTTACCAAAGATACGAGCAAAACCTAATGACATTCAAAGAAGGATCAATCTAACTATTTACTTGCAGAAGACAAGAGAAGAGGTCTATCACAAAGCCCAAGTCCTACAAGAAAAGCTTAAAAATATATTTGACAAAAGAACCAAAGTAGAGGATTTTTTCATTGGGGATAAAGTCTTAAAGTGGGATTCTAGAAGAGAAGATAGAGGAAAAAATGGAAAATTTGATTTCTTATGGAGAGGACCATTTATCATTCAGACTGTACAAGGAAACAACACCTACTTTTTGAAAATTCTGGATGGTACAGAGGCAGATGGTGGACCAGTCAATGGCAGAATGCTGAAGCACTATTTTCAGCCACCTTGTTAAGAATGGCATCACATCAACTTGTACATAGTAGTGTTTACTTTCTGTAGTTTATTACAGCAATAGGATAGGGAATAAGTTACAACAAATTTTGAGGAAAAAGCAAGGAATTGTGTCACCTTTGGGTATTGCATTTTTAGCATATCAAAAGAAGCTAAAGAATTAGACTTGCGAGCTGTGAAAATGATGAGAAATAATAAAACAGAGTACCCAAAACAGAGCTGCAATTTTGGAGTGAGTTCATGAGAAATACAAGTATTGCAAAGGAGCCATTTTGTGAACAACAAGGGAGAAATTTCAGAATACAGCAAAGAACTAAATATAAGGTCATCTGACCTGTTGTTTTTGACTTTTCACTAGGAAAACCCATCTCCAAGTGGAGCCATTGTTAGCTTCCTATACCAATAGGTTTCATGTTTCATGATTGACTGGGGAAGTGCCCAATATGTTCATCCTTTTCATACTGCAAAGGTTCCATATTTTGAATAATTCACTATGTATAGGTGGTTGACTCTTGTCATAATTGATGATTAGCTAGACAGCCTAATCCTGGCTAGATCATGTTTGAATTTACTTGTCTTAGAATAGGGAATAAAGGTCTACACAAACAGTTTAAGCTCGGCAGGCAAGTAGTCAGGTAGAGAAGCAAAGGGTCTCAATAGCTTAATCTGAGCCCTGGAAGAAATAAGGGTAGACTTAAATAGGAGGGCGGCTAAAATAAAAGAGAAGAATCAAGGTTTGCTAGTTCAAATGCACCCAATGAAAATGAAGAGAAAATGTTAGGTATACTAGGTTGGGTAGGCAGTTCTGATGGTACAGAGGCATGGTTTGTGAGCAATTTTCTCCTCTGGAATAAGTTGCCATCTCATGAAATCATAATGTACCATGGCAAGGTGGCTACAAAACAAATGGAGCATGACTAATTCCCCTCCCCATTTTCCCAAGAAACACTCACTAACATTCCCCCCAAGGGTAATGAGATCTGCTCATTGCCCTTAGTCCACTTCATCCCATAGCAAAACTAAGTGAAAAGATGTTTTACCTAGGCAAAACAAGCCACATTTCTTGTGTAAAAAGTTTTTATTCCATTTTGCCAAAGTTTCCTAAACCTCACCATTTGTCATCCTTTCCTTCCCCCCCTGGCCTAAGTTTTCACTCTATAAAACTTAGCCTAAACCATAGAAACCCATCCCCCACAATCATATTAACCTACTAACCCTATTATATAACTCCTATGTATAGCTTTTCCCTCCCCCTAGTATATAAATACATGGAAAATCCATAAAAAATAAATACCCTGACCCTTGGCTAACTATAGCCATATTTTAAATTTTGCTAGGGAGTTATTGGTCCACCTGGGGCCAATAACAACCCTCCATGTGCCCATCAGGACTTGTTTGGCCTCTGGCTAAATAAAATAGCCTAAATCCTCATTTTCCCCCAAAAAACCCACTTTTCCAAAGTCCGAAATACACCAAAAAACCTTACAAAATGCAAACAATTAAAGTGGGTCCCCATGCCGCGCCCTCGCAACTTACCATTCACTGTCGACCATTGGATCGGGGCCCTCAGATCCGATGGTGCAGAATCATATTGTGATGCCCCCAGTGTCTGAATGATATGTCCCGAGAAAATGGCGGTTTCGTCACCGTACCTAGGACACGCATCACTCACCCGCATGTATCGCGACCCCCCTGCTCAATACCGCTACCACCCTAAAAGCGGTGCAATAAAACTACTTATCGCCCTCGCTCCCCATCACTAACGTCATCTAATGATGTCACAACCACGTCAGCACCACGTCATCATTGCCACCTTAGCGCCAAATCATCCGCCACGTCACCTTCTGTACCCCTGATACACGACAAAAATTCTACGTCATCATGATGTCATCATAAAAAGCGCCAAAAAGCCGATTTTTGTTAAAAAAAACTCGTAAAAGCATTTTTTTTTACCATTTTCACTTTGTAACTTTGTTAAGCTTTTGCATGCAAACGACAACAATTTCACTTGCAAACTTTCAGTCCACCACCTCGACCACCTTAGCTCGGCGCCCCACTGTGAAAATCATCTCCCAATCAACCAGCAACTCCAGTGCACTATAAAAAAAAGGTATTTACCATCATCTTGTGAAAAACCATTGAAATTTCGGTTTTTCACTTTGACAATTGTCTGGAAATCCTAGAAATTGGTTAAAATTTCACACTGCTGCTACACACAAGCCCGTTGGGACCACTCATCCACCAAAAAACCTGCACATTGCATACCTCTCTGCACAATTCGCCCAGCTAGGCGAGAAAAGTAGGAATTCACCTAAGTCTTTCTTCGAAGCTCCCTGATTAACTTCCACCTGCAAAATTGCCCACTGAGAGCACTGGTTTGCCCATATTTTGCTATAAAAACTGCCAATTCTGCCCCACTTAGCAAAATCCCTCCAAATTTACCGGAGCTCAAGATCTGTTTATTCAGTAATTGCTAAAGAAAAGGCCTTGAAACCATTGCTACTCATCCCTTGCAAGACAAATCCTTCAAGCTTCACCCTTTTGCTTCAAATTTTACCCACCAGAGTCAAAACAAGGCTCCAATTTGCAAAATTCTCTGAAAAAAACCCAGGGCATCTATTTTTTCCCACTACTACTGTAAAAATCCACATTTCACTCAAAAAACACCTGAGAACTTATAAATATGGCAACCCCTACTCCAGTAGCCCTCAATGTGGCCCCTCTCAATGCCCCACATAAAGAACTGGAGTGGTTACCCCTAGCTGACAAGGATTTCCAAATTAATGATACAATGGGTAACACATCTCATCTCCAGGCCTTTTGTGAGATCGGGAACAACCATAGAAACAAAATTGATATCTTTGGGATTTGGGAGTCCAATATGCCCATGTACTACCTTCCTTGTGTAAATGTCTTTCCTGACCTCATTCACTAATGCCATGCAAATTATGAGCCCACTCAAAGGGTAGTGATGTCTCCTTCTGGGACAGTTCTATTCTATATCACCCCTGAATCAATAAATGAGATGCTGCATTTCAAACCAGCTGAACCATTGACTCCTCTTTCCTTTGGATTTTTGCTTGACCAAGGTGCCAAATTGCCAAGTGCAGAGATAACCAAAATTGGCAAAACATTCATGAAACCCAATTGTCAACCTCAGGAACCTCCACCATAACTAGACACTTGGTTCGATGAAGCAGGAAAGTTTATCATTGACATGATAGCCTACATCCTGGGATTCAAAACCAGTGAGTATGTAGAGGAAACCACATTGGTCCTATTATCCATTTTTTCTCTAGGACAACCCCCTGCAGTCAAGTATGACTATGCCACCTACATTGCCGATAAGGTCCATGAACAATTCATGAGCATGGACAGAGAAAGAGTGTTTAAATACACATCATACATATACCATTTACTCCTCTACTATCAACCAAATAGTTTTCAAGTTCCCCTCCGAAGATTTGATGTCAAGGGAGAGCCAAGGTCTGTTATCTTCTGGACCCCAGTCTTCCACCATGTCTACTATTCTCCTTACACTTATTGTGAATTTATTGATCTATTCATATATCCAGCCACCTCTTTACTGATAACAAGTCCTCCAAATAGACTTTCTGGTGAAATGAAGAGAATTCTACAGTTCTCCAAGAGCTATAGCATAGGTGACTGTACTTTTACCAGAATCACACTATGATTTGGATATATGGTTGTCAGTTGAGCCCCTATAAATTGCCAATATATGTCCCAATGCACTTGTTTTCCCTAGAATACTTTAGACAATTCATCTAGGTAGATACAATCCATTTCTTTGAGGCCAAGAAAAGGTACAACTTAAGGTAAGGAATCAACTAGGCCCTTTCACCTTCAATCAGAGGGAAGCCTAGCTAGAAGCTGATGAGATTGTAGGGCAGAAACTTGGACTAAAACAGAGTTTCTATTGGGCACCATATGACCCCAACCATTTTATAAGCTATAGGAAAGTCAAAAATAAACTGCCAGCACATGTTCACTGTCCAATCCCTAAAATCCAGCAATATGCCAATCAACAAGAGTGGTTAGAGGGCACATTGTTTGAAGAGTTGACTGAAGAAGAGAGATTGGAAAAAAAAATGAAAGAGCTTGAGAAAACACTTGACCTGGACTCTTTTGGACAGGTACCTTTCAAGCTGCCTCACCACGTTGGAGGGGATACATCTTTTGCTGAGAGCTCAGAGCAAGCAACACGAAAGGCCAGCTCAGAAGGAAAGTGCAAGGAAGTAATGGATGCAGAACAACAGACCATGGCTGATCAGCACTCTACAACACAAAAACAAGGTGAAGGGCAAGCTCCCCCAGATCAAACCAAGACATCTGAAGCCCCTGTTCTACAGACTCCTCAAAATGAGGAAAAGAGTAGAAAGACAGACAGAGAAGAGGATGCCCCTGCCAGTGGACCATCAGAACAAACAGGAGATAAGAGGCAGAGGTTGAATCCATATTCAGAAGAGGAATTTGTGGAAGACACCACAAGCACCATGAGAGGGTAGGGAAGAACTGAGCAGCAAACATCTCCACTACCTGGCACCTCAGCTAGCTCATTCCAGCAAGAGCTAGAGAGGCAACATAGTGTGGAAGTTTCATCCACCAGGCCTCAAAGCAAACAAAGCTCAGACATAAAGAAAACCTAGAAATGATCCAGTAAGAATGTAGCTTTATAATCAGCTGATGAGGACATCACCTACTAATCAACAAAGGCTAATGGCTGCCTATGATATTCAAGAAAATAAAATGATCCTCAGCCATTTCAAGCCCAAGACACAGCAACCCCAGTTAGCTACTGACTATATAAGAACTAATCTAGAAGTTCTCCAAGGATATTCATCCAATTGACCAGATTGAGTTACATAAACAATTTGGGGAGATGGTCTATGCCACCTTGGGAGATAAGGCATTGCTTTCTCACCAACTGAAAAATTCATTGCACAATACCTCTGCCCAATTAGAATTGGAAAAAGCTTCCTCCTTGGCTAAGGACAACAGGAGTAGGTCCTTAGAAGAAATCATCATCGAGCTGGGGCATAACCCTAAGGATGCAAAGGGCATCAAAGCACGTATCAAGAAGAAGGAGGAGGACATTGCAGCCCTCAAAAGGCAACTAAAGTTGCCAATAACAGTGTGTCCACAAACTGCATAAGTTGCACAGCAGAAGGAGGAAGTGGACATGGTAAGTCTGCTAATGAGAATGAATGAAAGATTGGCAGAAACAGAGAAAGCATTGGAGAAGGCCATTAAAGAGAAGTAGGGAGAGTCCACCTCCAAGCCACCTGAAGCAGCTCCAACAAGTGCCACTACTCCCCCCACAGGTACAACAACAGTCCCTCCTACCATCCCAGTATCAACAACAAGTACAACACCTACAGATGCTACAGCAGCACCAACAACAGAGCCAGAGACCAGCATGAAGATGGAAGAAATGATGAAAGCAGTGAAAGAGCTAGAGGCTCAAATGTCAGAGCTCAAAGAGACAAAAGAAAAGTTAGCCAAATTGGAGGTGAGCTATGACAAGTCAAAGATAATAGTAGCAGAAAATCTAGAGAAGTAAAGACCCTGGAAAACAAGGTGAAATCATTGGAAAAGGATCTCACCTTACGAAAACCTCTAGGAGACATTAAGATGATTTTGTGGACCAAGATTGGCCAATCCATTACTGACCAATGGAGGTCAATTCAAACAATCTATGAATATATTGAATTAATAGAAAGAGCACAAGACCAAATTCAAAGGGCCAGGGTATCATTAGGAAATATGCCTGAGCAGGCCAATAGGCTCGTCCATTTTTTGAATACCAATACTAAGGAATAGTTAGCATCTTTAGAGATAACTGATAGGACAGGCACCATTTTGACAATAAAGAAGGTGTTAACCATGAGAAATTTTATACAGACTTTGGAAAGGAAGTGTCAAGAGATGCAGATGGATATTGATGCCTTCACAGAAAAATTCACAAACTTGCAGCAGAGAGGTTTACCCAGTTTACTAACAAGCAATCAAAAACTGTTATCACATCAATAGTATGCTCATAGGGTAAACATGTATGTTACAAATCAAATCACTGCATCATCCAACAGTTCAGAGGACACAAGACCTCCTTCCGGATAGAGCTTGTATGAAAAATTGGAGGGATTATTTTTTATAGAACATGAAATAAATCATCTTTTTGAAGTCAAGCCTAACTTTCACAAGTATACTGAGGCTGATGAAATATTGGTAAAGATACAAAGACATCAGTTGCCCATAGAACACTGGTGGCAGAGTATGCTGGAAGTTTTTCCTAAGTAATTTGGATCTTGCTGCCTTCTTACACTTGGTCAAATAGCAAGACATGTGGCAGATATCAAGAAAAGAGCTCAAGCGAGGATCAGGACACATTAAAGATGAATCAAGAGCAGGTGAACAGATTAGGACAACAATGTAGGAAGGCAAATCAAGGACATAACTACCAGCTGAATTCCTGGGTAAAAAGTCTAACAAATCTAGTCAATTAAAGTAGCCAGCACAGCCACAATAACTCCCACCTTTATTTTTGCATTTGTTTCTCTGACAGAGTAGGTAAACTGAGTTATTGTTTCGTATCTTATCCACAAGATATTTTGTAAAATCTCTTTGTTATATATACCTCCCCAAGGAATGTATTTGGGGTTGGTGATTCTCCTATTGAACTACGTTGTAACTCAGATATTTATTAATACAAGGGGCATTGAAATGCATTGCAGATGGACCTTCTAAATGTGGATGTGATGATTCTAGACTCTACTACAGAATTCCTATGTCTTTCTTTGTCTCAATAAGTTATTCTAACTATGTTTTTGTGTTTTTTTTGTTTGCAAATCTCATATATGTTTCATAATCTTAACAACAGGGAAAAATAATAGCCCAGAACTTGTTTAAATACACTCTGTGTTCAATTCCTGCTGTTATTTATGTTTTCTTCACAATTAGCATAAATAGAAACTCTAAATTCTTATGTTTCTACTAATTCCTTCATTCTGAATATTGTCAAGGAATTCTTCACTACTCCTTGAAAATATTCAGGCACCTTCCCTCTGCCACAATGATAAAGGATTCTTGACTGCCCTTTATCCCCTGGCTACATCCCATTAATCACTAGCTTTCAATATTGTTCCAAACTGATTATCTTGCTTTGGAGTATTGCCCATCATCACAGAAACACACTCAGTAGTCCATCTTCATAGGCTCCATTGTCCAATGGAATTAACTCTATCATACCTGCATCCTACCTCTGTTTGAAATCACCATCCAAACCCATTTAAAACAAACCTCTGCAAATCATAACTAGCATAAAACTTCAAATAAACAAAGTTAAATCATATAGAGAGAGCCCTCTCTGGATGCAGTTTGGCTAGAAATTGCATCTAAAAGATTGGTTAGTGGTTACCTCGGCCATATTCCCTTTTCTCACAAGTTTTGTGGAACAACCTAAGTGATAACACTATGGAAAGGTAGACCAACTTCAATTATGTTTTTCAAAGATTTTGAGAGATAGTGTTACATGAAGGTAAATGATGATAAGCTAGGAAAATTTTGTTTTAGAGTAAATGAAGGAATCTTCCTTAGATACTCATCAAGAAGTAAAACTCGTAGATGCTACAATATAAGACTAAGCAAAGTTGTGGAAAGTATTGATGTAAGAATAGACAAAGCATGGTGAGAGAAAAAAACATAATAAAATAATGAGAATTCAGAATATACTATCTATGTGGACTATTACAGTTCATTTTGTCACATCCAATCAAATGGCTTGAAAATACAGATCAATCAACATCCTTAACACTTTGTCATTTACCCGTTGCAAATCCATAAGAATCATTTCTCTAAAGGGTCTGAGTTTCTGGGTCAATTAGCTCAAAAACCATGTTTTTGGCCTCAACACACCCTTCCCTTTATTGAGAATGCAACAAGATGATGGAGCTCAGTGGAAAGAAGTCGCCTTCACTAAGTGGGCCCGCTAGCTATTTTTTGGTGCAAAGTCTATTTTTAGACATATGGATCATGGTCTATGAGTTGCAGGATGCTATTTGTGGATGATTGGTCAAGTTGGTAAAAATAGATGGACCTCTATTTTTAGACATATGGGCGGAGTCTATTTTTAGACTGCCAGGCTAAAAATAGAACAGTCGAATATTATTAGCTCTTAATAATATTTGGACTATAAACATTATCTTATTCTCTTGGAGCACTTTAGTTTGAGTTATATATGTGGCACATGCAACTGCCATAAGGAAATACGTGGTTCCTATGGGTTAACTTGAGTTATTGCATGGAGGACTTTATTTAGGACTTCAGTGATTGAGTTCTATGGAGTTGGATCAGGAGTTGATGGAGTTGTGTTTAGTTTGACTTAGTTGAACTAGTTGTAGTTAGTCTAACTGGAAAATAGACTAATGTTGAGTGGTGTGAATTAGTTATTAATTAATTCACTAATTATTAACTCATAAAGCAACTGAAGAATACAATAGTTAACTCAGTGCATGGACAGTTCAGTGGAGATAAGTGTTAGAGGTAAGTGAAAGGGCAAGACAACTGTCAGTTGTGACTATAATTGTGCATGTTATTTGCACAATCAGTGGGATTGAGTTGCCAATGAGGATTTCGTAGTGTTACACAAGGGAAACATGTGAATGGTTCAGCCATTCTCATCCATTCTCGATGCAAGATTGCGCAGTGGAGGCAAGGAAGCAACATGGGTGATTTGAGGCAGTGATTGATTCAGATCTATGTTGTATTGTGTGTAATAGGTGAAGCTAGTATTGTACTGTGTACTGTTACATGATCTCAATCAATAGAATATACAGATAGTTGTGGGGTTTTCGGCTTTATGCTTTCCCTGAGTACATACTGTGTTGATATGTGTGATTGATGCTTCAATGTGTGTTGTAAAGTGTGCAACAAGAAATTCTTGTTGAGAATGCAACAAGATGATGGAGCTTAGCGGAAAGGAGTCGCCTTCACTAAGTGGTCCCGCAGGCAAGTTTTGGCGCAAAGTCTATTTTTAGACTATGTCTATTTTTAGACATATGGATCATGTCTATGGATTGCAGGTTGTTGTTTATGGATGATTGGTCAAATTGGGAAAAATAGATGGACTTCTATTTTTAGATCACAGCGGAGTGACTGCTCAGTCTAAATATAGAACAGTCAAATATTATTAGCTCATAATAATATTTAGACTATAAACTTTGTCTTATTCTCTTGGAGCACTTCAGGATGAGCTACGGATGTGGTACATGCAGATCCCAGAAGGAAATACGTGGTTACCTATGGGATGACTAATATTTGCATGCAGGACTTCAGTTAGAACTCAAGTGAGTTGAGTTTAGTGGACTGGAGGTGCAGTTGATGGAGTTGTGTTCAGTTTAGCTTTGTTAAACTGGTTGTATTTAGTCTAACTGGCAAATAGACTAGAGATGAGTTGGGTGAATTAGTTATTAATTAATTCACAAGTTATTAACTCATAATACAACTAATGAATACATCAGTTAACTCAGTTGCATGTCAGTGCATGTTCAGTTCAGCAGGGACAGGTTTTAGAGAATCAGATTGCTATCAGTTGTGACTATAGTTGTGCATCAGATCTTGCACAATCAAGGGATTGAGTATGCCAATGAGTTTGCTCACGTATTTTCCCACATTGTAGCTTGTGCTCACGTGATTTTGCCAAGTAAATACATGGTTTCCTTGGAATTATCATCAGTTCTTGAGCAGGTATTGAGCAGCGTAGGTAGGCAAGCAGCGAAGGAGATTTGAGCCAGTGATTGATTCAGATTTGAGCTGTATTGTGTGTAACAGAGGTGGAGATACTTGTGAGAAGTATTATGTTGTGTAATGTTACATGACTCAATATTAATATACAGATAGTTGGGGTTTTTAGCGAGATGCTTTCCCCGGGATACATACTGTGTTAATTGTGTGAATGCTCTTGATGTTTTATTGTTATTGATGCTGCTATATTGATGATCAACGTAGAGGAGCTTATGTATTGTGTATGTTTTCCGCAATAGTACATGATCAGGATAATCTCCATCGAATATGTGTTAAATTATTCAAAATTTCTACATGGTATCAGAGCTGGTTGATTTGTAGAAAAAGTTCTACAGGATATCAAAGCGAGGATTGATCATCAGATCTATTATTTAGGAAGTGACTACGTTTTATTTCTTCAGGCAGAGTCTGTAATCGGGCCAGGTAGCCTCTAGATTCATCCTTATTTTGGAAGGTGAGATATCCAGTGAATGCCCATACAGTCGATCTTTGTACAAGAAATACTTCGTTCTCACGAATTTTAGATCGGAAGCAGTTGAGTTTTTTGAGCTTGTGGAATGGCGCTCAAGGATAAAAATCAGAAACATTAAGTGTGAGAATGGAGACAGTATGCCCCAGGATCTCACGAAGTTCACCCAATGCCGGGATGAGCTGGGAAGTGTGGGGGTAACTGTCGATGATGAGGATGGTGAGTCTAGCTCTCCTTGGCCTTCCTAAGAGTTGGAATAGCTACCGGGACTCGGTGAATGGAAGGGAGAAATTGCCAGGATGGGAGAGACCTTGGTCGGATCTTGTGAAAGAGGAGATTAGACGGAGCACCAGAGACAGTTCTTCATCTATGCATGATGAGGAGAACTGTGCCTTAGCGAGTAAGGCGAAGAAGGGGAAGGGTAAGGTTTCTCTTTCCGAATCCAGTTCTTCCAATGATTGGAAGAAGGTTGACAAGTCGAAGGTGAGATGCTTTCGTTGTCATGAGTTGGGCCATTATGCTACTAATTGCCCAAAGAAGAAGTCCAAGAAGGCATCCGAGGAAGGATCTGAAGGTGAGGCACTTGCTTCACAGTTTGAGTTGGATTTCACACTCTTCGCATGCA
>APFE031348640.1:6799-30189 GCA_000404065.3 Pinus taeda
AGAAGTCGCTCAAAGAATTCGCCAACCCAGCTTATGCCTCATCTGCTGCAATACCTTCACGCTCCATTTTTCATGACCGCCACCCTGAAGCTTGTATCATCATATTGTTTTCACCTCCACAAAATCATTTTCTCTGTTTCATGTTGTAGATGCGGGATTCATTAATGCCCTCCTATGATGGGTCACTTCTTTTCGACATCAGCTCGTTATCCAAGAAGTTGACTTAGGAACAACCCTTTCAGTACTTTGAAGCTTGCATGCCTCAATGGCAAGTTTCTCACTTCCGGCGACAGGCTTACATCAATGGCCTTCGACCGAAAGATTTTGCATGGTGTTCAACATCGACTCATGTATTCACACCACGTAAATTGTACTACAGTACCTTGAGGATCATTATCATTATCGGTGATTCCTCTCGTGCGTGTTAACAACTTACATCATTGGCTAGTAATCAAGCGATGTCTTTCCATGTTTGACGTCAGAACATCTTTTCACATGGATCGACTTGTACTTCAGGCGAAGATTGAACGAGTTTGAAGACCCTGGATCTAGTTTCATCCATCCACGATGTGATATTTTCAGGAAAATAGAGACATCAAATGTACATCATAGTTTGACAAATAATCATCCAAGCCAAGGGATGATGGCTCTACCAGAATCATCAGTCTGCCACATAGATGGTTGTCTGTCCTATGTACATGAAAATGAATTTATAAAGCTGAGCATGGGAATGCCTGCCTCAGCTACATCATGAAAATATTATGAAGATGATGTATTGTATTGTATCTTATTACAGGTCACCTTCCAGCTCGAAAAACCTCGGATCCTCATGGTAAAGCATTTCACCCGACATCAGAAGATTTACAACCTCATGCTTTAGGGGGCTACTGTTATAGACATATTTAGGCACTGGAACCCCAATCACATATGTCCATAAACCAAGGGCTTCTAAAACCATAAAAGTGTTGTTTCATACCCTAAAGGAACAAGGTCAGCTGATTACATCATTTCCCAGAAGTTCTCCCTGAAACACTGCTCAGAACTGGTCAAAACTGGACCATCTCACCTACTCCATGGCCAGGATGTGATGCATCTCACCTATTTCACATGGGGGGTGTGATGCATACTGAAAATCCCTTCTATAGGGTGCGATGGGTGAGAGTAGACAAATGGCAGAGGCAGTTTTCTAGGTGGAAACTTAAAGAATCTTCTAGAAACTACTCATATGACACCTGCCTCTTTGAATTCACCCAAGGATGAGTAAGAGATCATGAAATATCCAAGTGGAACCAAGAAATATTAGAGAAATGACACTAATCAAAATCCCAGAATCTGACTCACCTACCTACAAATATCTATATATGGATCCCTCATCTTAGAGATCCAAAGGTTGGAATTTTGTATTTTGTAATGAAGTGCAGTTGGCTTCTCTGTGAAACATTTTAGTGTTGGGTGATCTAGATTTTCATGAGGTGAAGAGGGCTTTCATGCTAGGAGGATGGCGTTGGGTCAGACCGCTGGGTTGTAATCCTCTCTTCTGCTACTTCTATCAATAAAACTATTTGAGTTTTCCTCCATATGCTTGTATATCTCTGAATCTTGTATTTGTGTATGCATTTGTATGGTTAATATACATCTGATCCTATATTGTTTATGGTTATAGATCTCTATGCTTTGATGGTATTATGCTGCTTTGACTCTATAGGTGTTCTTTGAAGCAGGACAAGTGAGGAAAGAGTGGCGAAGCTCTGTCAAAGGAGGGAGGAAACAAGCAAGGGGCCAAGCGAAAGACTGAGGTTGGTACTCTCTGCTTCTCTCTCATCTATCTCTCATAAAGGAAGACACAAGTAACATTAGTTTGTTTGTGTCTAAGATAGCTACCTGTCTTAGTGGGACTAGTAGCTCTAAATGGACACTAGTTTTCCTGATAACACCAAGCCTATCAATTATAGTTATATTGAATTCTTGTAGAAGCAACAACCATCTAGTTATTCTACTATTAGTAATAGGTTTATTCATTAAAAATGTAACAACACAATATTCGGTATGGACAAATGTCTCATAACCGGTAATATAATGCCTAAAATTTCCTATAGCATGCACAACTACTAACAACTCTTTTTCAGTTACCATATAATTTAATTTAGTTGTTGGCAAATAAATGGCATAGGGAAAGTTATCCTCCCTTTGTCCCAAAACTGCTCCTAGTGCAGTATCCGAAGCATCTGTATAAATGTGAAAAGGTAAGGACCAATTTGGCCCTCTTAGTACCGGAGTTGTGGACAACTTTTCCTTGAGTACCTGAAGAGCCTATTGACAGTCAACATTCCATACAAATTTAGCATCTTTAGTTAACAATTTAAATAATGGTGCTGCAATTATAGTGAAATTCTCAATAAATCATCGATAATACCCTGCGTGCCCTAAAAAACTTCTTGCCTCTTTTTGTGAGTTAGGAATAGGGATACTTGAGATTACCTCGATTTTTGTTGGGTCAACCTGAATCCCTTCAAATGACATATGATGGCCTAGAACAATTCCCTTAGTTTGCATCATCCTGCATTTATTGCTACTAAGGGCTAGATCAGCTTCTTGACAATGAATCAATACCTTCTCTAGATTTGCTAAGGCCTGTGAAAAGTCATCTCCATAAACTGTGAATTCATCCATATAGACTTCCACATAGTCATGGATTAGATCAGAGAAAATGGCAAGTACAACTCTCTGAAAAGTGGTGGGAGCGTTACAAAGACCAAAGGGGAGAAATTTATATGCATAAGTCTTCTCCTGGTCTTCTTCGGCTATTTATATTTGATTGTAACCATTGTACCCATCTAGAAAATAAAAATATTTCTTACCTAAAAGTATGTCACGGACTTGATCAATGAAGGGTAGTGGAAAATAGTCGCACAATGTGGCTTTGTTTAATTCTATGTAGTCAACTTAGATCTGCCACTTGTTGTTCTTTTTTGGAACCACTACCAGAGGTAGCACCCACTTACTGTCAGAAATGGGGTAAATGAAATCTGCAGCCAAAAGTTTCTGAAGGTCATCTTTGAAAATGTATTTTAATGCTAGGTTCATACACCTTTGTGGCTATCGAACAGGTCTCATTTATTCATTCGTATAGATACGGTGGATGTAGATGTCTAGATGTATTCCCCTCATATACAAGTAATCCCAGGTTAAAGCTCCAATTTGTTCACCAATCATACTCATCAACTGTTGCCTTTGTTCTGCAGTCAATCCTATACCGATATGTAAGATTTTTCCTTCAAAAATTTCCACAAGTTCTGTGCTGAGCTCATGGATTTCCTCCATTGCTGCAAAAGAGGTGAAGATAGCTGGGTGGCAAGTTTCCTTGAACTCATCACTAAACACATGCTGATAACCATTAAAATGGATGGGATAATCGATACAAGAGCTATCAGCGAAAAACTGTTGCAAAACATGTTCATCAGAATGCTCCTGGAGACCTATAGACTGATCTAATGACAACAAAGGAAACATAATACCTTCATCTCCACATGGGTTTTTGAGCCATAATAGCACTTCAATAGCTGTCTAGGTAGGTGGAAAAATAAGCAAAGTTTGATTGTGGGGACCATTAGAAATAATCATTTCTCTGTTTCTTCATCTATGATGGCATCTACAGTTGCCAGCCATGGTCTCCCTAGAACCACAGGGTGTCCGGGCCTAGAGGTTTTTGGAGAAATAACTACAAATTCTATGGGATGTTGCCAAGAGGCAATAGTGACTACTATGTCCTCTAGGGTTCCCAATGGTCTGACGACGTATTTTTTTGCCATTTCTAAAAGGATAGGGGTGGATTTAAGTCTAGGTAGCTATAATGATGTTATTGTTTCATATGTCATTGCATTTATTGCTACCCCTAGATCCACAAGGATGTTTGGAAGAAGTACTCTATTTACCTCAATGGCGACATTGGGATTCCCACAGTCATTGTATTTTGTAGGTAAATCAGAAATCATAGTGGACATCTGGCTTACAATTTTGACATTCTGGTTCTTATGCCCCTTCCTTCCCAGTTTCTTAATGCAAAGATATTTGACAATTTTGGTGTAAATGGGAATGTCTCTAATTTCTTGTAAGAGTGAAATTTTAATTCAGACATTCCGAAGTCCATTTTCCAAATCATATTCAAGTGGAATATCTTCTTTCTTTATAATTATTCTTTCTAGGTACGGTGGTTCATTTGATTCTTCTTTCAGTGATTGTTGTTGTTTTTCATTTTTCAAATGGTTTTCAGATGATGTGGAGGGCACCTCTTCTTGGATAACAACAACTAATTTTCCTTTGTTAATTGTCTTACCTAATTGTAATTGATTTCATCCATAGGAATAGTAGTGATCATGTATGTAGGAAAAGGTTGAATATCAATGTTTTGCACTGGTTGAGGTAGCCTATTGTGACTTGGGTTAGGTGCGGGTTGAGCAAGCAACAGTGTAGGTCAGGATGGGTTCAAGGTAGCAGATACCTGCGAAGATGAGGGGTTAGCAGGTGCAGGTAAAAACTGATGCAAAGGAGTTGGTGGCAACATTGGTTGTTGATACATGTTGGGGTTATACCCTTGTTGATAGGATTGCATGGTTGGATTATACGAGGTACTTGACATATTTGGGTAAGGTGTATGGAATTGGGGCTGGGGTTTGTATGTGTTGGTATAGGCGTTTGTCCTCCAATTCTGGCTCTAGGCAGTGTTTTGTGGTTGTTGAGAAGCCCAAGGAGGGTAATATGCAGGGAAGGTCCAAGGCTGAGTCTAGCCATAACCTTGGGAATTTGGGTTTGGAAACATATTCTGATTTTAGGCTCTCCAGGTGGGTCTTTTGATGGCTTGAGATTGGTCAATGATTTTAGTGGTGCCCTTGTAGATGACCTGTAAGCCGGGAAGTGATGGGCACTTCTCGGTTGGGTGTTCTAGGGTGCAGATTCCACAGATCTTAATGGTATTTAAAGGGCATTCACTTTCTACATGTTTGCGCCTACACTTGGAACAAAAGACTGCCATGGATGCTTTTTTAGCCTCTTGTTTTTGTTTGATTTTCATAGTGTCTAATTGGTCATTGATTTTTTGAGTATATTAGTTTTAAATTTTTATAATGGGTTTCCTAGCTCACCTCTGGTAACAACATTAACCACAATATTCTTTTGCACATAGTCTCTATAATTTTCTTTGAGTTCGCAAAGCTTTTTTCCTACTTTAGCTTGGCTCCTAGAATAGATATGACAAAGTTTGATTACTTCAGTAAATGTCTTGTTATAGATGTCCCCACCACTAAGAAGGTTTAAGGTTTCAATGCAATCATATCTCAGCCCTTTTAGGAACATAGTTCTGATAATCTTTTCGTCTAAGTTTGACCCACGAGATTTGTGAAAATTGTATAGGAATCATTCAAGATACTCCTCTAGTTTTTCGTCTTCTATTTGTTTCATTCTAAGGATATCATTGATGTCCATACTTCTACAAAAATCTTGATACCTTTTAAGGAAGACTGATTTCATGTCATCCCAAGAGTATATCGTGTGTTGTCCTTGACTCATGAACCACCTAAGGGCTGCATCTTTTAATGTGGCAGGAAACAATTTAAGTTTATGTGCATCCTCATAGTAATTATAATTGTGACGTAAAATGTCAAATTCAAAGAGAAATGCATCGGGGTCCTTAGCTGATTTACCATAGAACAATGGAAGAGATGCCATGAGAATGTTTTTCATGTTGATGTCATGAGTCACATCTAGGATAGGGAACCTAAAGGTAACTTCCTCTTCCTCTTCCTGGATGTTTCCTCCAAAGAGGTTACCATTGCATCGAAGACCTTCTCCCTCTTCCTGGCATTCTTCGTTGTGTTTTTCCTCCCCATCTTGGTGATCCATATCTGCAACGGGCACCCAAAAGGGTTTGTTGATTATGGTGTGAACAAGAGGTATTGGAACATGGTTGATATTAGTTGATTTCTCATCCACGTTGTCTTGTAGTACTATTGGTTCTTCTACAGGGTTTTCAAAGACAACCTGTCGAATGGTCTATCCGCTTTGATTTAATAATTCTTTATCCAGAACCAAGTTGGTATCCACACTTTCTCCTTCGTGTCTTAGTCCTAGATATCAATTAGTAGGAGTAAGAATAGGTAAATTAACTGATCCAAAAGTTGCAGGAAATTTAGAACTGGAAATAAATATACCCTTGCTATCTCTAGGTCTACCTGTACTCCTACACATAAAGATAAAGGAAATAAAAACTCAAGAATAAGTAGTGATCGGTCAGACTTTGGAGCAACCCCACAAAAGTGGTCACATGGCTCTTCACTCATGTCTTACTGTACACTCTCCACCCTCTGACAGTCCTGCAAGATCCTGAAACTCAAATAATAATAGTTACCTGAATAAGAAATTACAACTTCCCCAACAACGACGCCAAAATGTTGAGAGATTTAATGGGTGTATTAATTCTCCTACATCTATATGTCAATTTGGGCTCGTAAACATGAGTTTTACTATGCTTTCTAAATTCAGTTTTTGGACAGAGTTCTAATGGTTTCCTTTATGAAATGACTTAGCTAAATCTAGCACACAATTCATCAAACCCTAGCTAGTAGAATCAATAACCAAATTCTAACTTGAAACTCTTAATGAACATATACAATGAAATCCCAATTTGAATCACAAGATATATGCTAAGAAAAAACTTCCAATTAAAACACTTTATCAAATAACTCAGATCTCATGAAAACCCTAAGAAACCCTAATTCTATTACCTGTGATGCTCTTGAATGAAAAGTTGCAAATTCTAATCTACTTCAAGCATGTTCGGAAGGCAAGTAAAATTGTAACTAAAATTTAGAAAGGTAGCTTCAAATCTATGATAAGCTTCACTCTTGGACATAACTCAGAAGAATCTCTAACTAAAAGCCTAGTCAATCCTCTTGCTTGTTTAAGTACAAATCTAAATCATGTACCTAAAATTAAAATGACTTCAAATCTGCTATCAAACTCTTAACAAAATATACTCTTCTAAAATTCAATCATCATGAAAGGAAAACTTAACTCAATGAAATACCCTTTCTCCTTATCAAACCAATGAAATCTTATATGCAAACTGATAAAATTAAACCTATATTATGTTTTACCCCCTTAACCAGGAAACTTTATCTCTCACACTAATACATATTCCTAATATATCATAACCTTAAGAACAAGCTTCAAGCCTTAAATCTATTATTAAGAATGACAACAAATAAAACAACTATAAATTGGTATCATGCACACAAAACTATACTAAGGAAACTATCCTATAGTTGCATAAATCTCAAATTAAACTCAAGAAAACTTATTCAAAATCTCAGAAAACCAACACTTTGCAACCTAATATTCAAAATCAAATCAAGCACACCTTTGATGGAAACTACCTTAGGCTAGAAAATCAACGCTCAAAATGAAGTAAGGGAAATCACACTAGAAACTAAAACTAAATCGTTTACTAAAATTGATCTGTGATTTTATTAACGAACTGAGAATCTATTTGAGAAACAAGACAAGGTCAAACGATGTTAATCTAACTTAATCAATCATTCTATAAAGTAATATTTCTATAGCACACGCATCTATGAAAATAATTCGGCAGGAAATCAACCAATTTGATCACTGAAGGAAATAAGCAAATGCGATTTATTCGGAATCAAATGAAATCCACTTCAATGCATAACTGAACTCAAACCATACCAATCCTAATTGCTCAATGGGTTATCTCGACTTCAGCATTTGAGGGTTGTTATGCATTTCCAATGGATTTATAATGTAATTAAAACAAGTTTTATGTAACTATAACAACACAATCAAGGAAATATGGTTTGTGGCTCTAGATCATAGTGTATGACTCTGCCTTAGAAGTAGGAGAACCAATAACACAAGAACCATACATTCGAATTGCCGAAGTAAAGGATATGAAAATGCATCACATAGTTAGCATACTAAAATCATTTCAAATTCAGTAGAGACCTCACACAGTATATGAGCAATTGAAAAACCATAGATAAATGAAAAACATTTATGACTATCTCACATTTATGTTCCTAGGAAATTATACAAAGTTGATCCCAGAGAGTGGTGGACCTAGCCACACTTGGGGATCTTATTTACTTACAGGAAATGAAAATCTTTGACACAGCTAGTTCATGAATTCACAACGAACCATCCAACAAATTGATCTAAACTCAATACATCACCAACATAATAGCCTTTTAATTAAAAATATATGTCTGGAGATAAAAGATACAAATGACAATATATACTTTTGTTTGCTACCTTCCTAATTATTACAAAACAAACTTTATAGGCATTGACCTAATTAAAAACAAATTGAACCATACATAGCAAATTCTAACAGCTCGGTGATGAGACTCGTTATTGCAACAAGAATGTTGTATCTCCCAAGGCTACCGACTTTAATTATCAACCAGGGGTTTGTAGAAACTTAAGAGGTTTCGACACTATATGTGTAGCATACAATATGTCCTTCCTTTGTTGTCATGATGTAATGGAGTGCATGTACTGAAGTGAAATCCTAAACTAATTGTAGAAAATGAAATGTTCGAAATGGAACCTTGACCTATTGCAAGAAAGAAAGTACAAGGAAAGAGAACGAAATCAAATGCTAAAACACACCATTTTCTAACTAACTGCTAAGAAGCTTTGCCACAAAAGAATTCTAAGTTAGCATGTATCCAATCCTACTATCCTAAGCATGCAGATTCAAACCATCAAAACTTCTACTACTTTGTATGTAAATGAATAAAATAAATTTGTTTTTATTTTTATCTTTTTTTTCACGTGAGAGTGTGAAATCTAATCTCTTTTGGTGATGTGGCAGGTGGCTTGGAGATGATGGTGAATGGTCAGAAGGTTTGGGAGACAAGTAAGGACCCTTTTCTAGCTTCCTAGAGGCTTTTTCCTCAATTCGGCCTCAAAACAGGCTTTCGTATAGGATGCTACAGTGATTTCCTACAAGATCCCCTGATTTCCTACAGGTTGTATAGATTTCCTATAATTCATCAAATGACCAAGAACATCAAATCAAAATTGGATGGGAAAAATTTTGGTATTAACTAGGATGTCTTAGGTCCCCATTCCAAGTGGAATCACTCAAAAAGACCTTCGTTAACCATGCAAAAAAATAAAAAACATTACTAGTCGAAAATCTAGAAATTCGAGAACTAGTGAGCTAGTAAATCTAAACAATTCCCAACCAAATCAAGTGCAAATGAAATGGGGTAATTTTTTTTATGAACTAGAATGTTTTTTTGATCTAATGCAAGTGGAATCAATTCAATTGGATCTCGTTAGCATGCTCTAAAAAATAGCAGAAAATTATTGTTCTTTGCTAAAAAGTTGGTCCAACAATCTAGATTTGGGAATAAGGAGACTAATCCAAGCAACTCAATGATTATTATGAACTTCCAAATATTTTCAAACGATGAAATAATTCTTGTGATCCTGGAAAAAAACTTTCAGTAACCATTTAACTCAATCCTACAACAAGAAATCATTAATACTAAATGCAAAAGTAGAAAGAAATAAAAACAAGAGATGCATGTGAATAAGAAGTGGAAAGAAGGAAAGAAAATGATAGAAAAGGGCTTTGAGGTTCCTAGGATGGCCAAGCCCAAAGAAAATCAGAAACCTATGGAGGAGAACAAGATTTATAAGTTGAACATGACACTAATCTTCGTTATTTTCATCAATAGAATTACATCCCTACAAGAAAATACAATTGAGCTATAAGAATACACGCTCTCTCCACAATAACACTAACGAAAAACTATCCCTATAGGAAAATTCGACTTGGTACTTATACAAAATGATTAGGAATAATTCCCCATGAATGGAGGAAGCTTTCCAAACCAAAATCCCTTGATTAGTGGATCTAGTCCCCAATACTAGGAATTTGCATTAAATGGTAGGGAACACATTCCTAGATTTTCTCAATCATTGGAGTTCCACAATTTGTGCCATAATTCCATAATATCTTGTTCAATTAATATTTATTATTGATCCTCCAGTAGTAGGGAACAAGTCCCTAAATTATCTAATGCAAAAAGAGAGGTTTAATGTGCTGAAGGATGGTCATAGGCCTTAATTTATGTTTTAAATTAGAGGCATGGGCCTTAATTTATGTCTAATTTAGAGTCCCATCATACCCGCTGCTGAAAGTGTTGTTCATCCTCTGAGCAACTTAGTGACCTCATTGTGCCTCGTCCATGGCCCTGGTGGCCTCTTTCTTGTGCATTAAGAATCTTGGCTGTAAGCTCTACAAGGACAAGCCCAAAAACATACTTGTTCAAACAAAAATCATTGTTTCTTGAGACCATTAGCTACTTTCTTTCCCTTATTCAAGATGAGTTCTTGAATATTTTTTTAGTTTAGAAAGGTCTTCCATATCCTTATTAAACTTCTGTTACCTTGTTCTAGCATTTGGACACCTCTAAAACCTTCAAACTACCTTTAGATGAGAACTAGGACATCCTGTAGTAATTCCTGTCAAAACTACAGGAAACACTGTTAAAACTACAAGAAACTAGTTTTGAGCATAAATTATAGACTGAGGTTAGGGTAGGCCCTCAATTTGACTCCCATGCATTTCTCCCATTGTTAGGCCCTGGAAAAAAGCTAGAAAGAGATTGGAGACCTCTTGGAACACCTCTTTTCATCACTACAATTTGAGTTCTATTTTGATGGTGAATGCCTTATTTCTTGTTGTTGCCTTCTTCTTCTCTTTTGTGCCCTAGGTGACTGCCTAATTGCCTTGGAGTTCTCTGAAAAATATTTTCCATGTTAGGGTTTGGCATAATTTTTTCATTTCTCCCTTCTTGTAGCAACATTCTGCCTTGCTGTAGTAGTCATTCCTCCTCTTTCAGGGTCTTCTGGTTGTATGAGAGTTCTTCTTCCCTTTTTTGTTGTTTTCTAATGACTCCTTTGTTTGTGCAGATACGTATTGTTGAAGATGGTGGTGGTGCTACTACTTTGGAGCTCCTTCTGCTCTTGGATCATCATGCTAGAGGCTTACTGTTGTTATGATTTGTATTCGATGGGATAGGTTGCTATAAGATTTTCTACAGGATGTCATGTAGCTGCTTCTCCCTCAAAACTCTTAATCATACACTTTTCTGAGATGGTGATGTGGATGGAGAGAAAGACTAGGAGCATGGAGAACAAGGAATACTCAGGTGATTCTCTCTATTCTTCCTTATTTCCCTTCTTTTCGAAGACTGATTTTTTATTTTTTTTTGAAATTGATTTTGTTTTTAAGGGTGCAGCAGTGATGATGGTGGACAAGGTATGGTGATGGAATGATGAAGGGGGTGCATTTTATTGGCATAGAAAGTCATTTATTAGCCTTAGGACTGCCTACTATAGGATTTCTAGGTCACTGTAATTCCTATAGGATCATCCTGTAGGTTTTAAGGGGATCCTATAGAAAACACAGTCCCTTTGTAAACTGAAGTAAAGGAGTGGAAAAAATGACAGAAATGGTGGAGGAATTAATGGTAATGAGTGGTAAAATAAAAATGTGAGTGATAGGGGTCTCTTTGTGATCCTCCTTTTCTCTTTGACTATCCTTCTTGCTAACCTTGGCCTTCGTAAAAATTTCTTCTTTTAACTGCCATCCTCATTCCTTGAAATCATCACCCTTCATAATTTGACTTTTCAACATTGCATGAGTGAAGGAGTGAGTTGTAATTAACTAGTTGAAGGTGGTTAAGTCCGCTGACCAAGCCTTAGCTTATAAAATCTCATCTCTCATGCATTGACAATAAATTTCTAACTATAATATGCTCAAGAGAAGAGGTCAAGAATATTGCATCCCTGAACCGACCTGATGGTTGTTGGAGAGACATGCATGCTTCTGCTGATTTGATGTTGATGTGCAGGTGTTGGATGGTGATTTTGATGATCCTGATGCTGCTGCTAAGCTTTGGAGGAGCTTCTTTGACCTCTGGATCTGCTTTAACACTACTCACTCCCAATCCTGTAGGTCTTGTTTTATATCCTGTAGGGAATCCTGTAGGTTTACAGGACAACAACTTGTTTTGTCCATATCTCCTAAATGGTAGACTAGATTTAGCTGAAACTTTTTGAGCATGTTTTCATCATCATTATGCACCTCCCCATAGAAAATTTTTGGTCAATGGATGCACAAATCTTGAGAGAAACTAAACTAGCTGAAGGTGATGGAGTCTGATTTCTTGGAAACCATGCATTGGAATTTGCTGAAATTGCTTAGGAGTGTTATCACCATCCATATGCATCTCCCCATAAAACAAATTTTTGAATGGATGCACACATAGTGAGAAAATGTAAAAATGGTTGAAGGTGATGGAGGTCGATTTCTTGGAAAACCATGCACTAGAATTTTCTGAAATTGCTTGAGGACGTTACCATCAGCCATATGCATCTCCCCCTAAAATAGCTTGGAAAATGGATGCACGGTTTTCAAGTTATTGCAAAAACAAATTTCTGCTCTATGTATTTTTGTATCCTGTAGTAAAACAAAGCATCCTGTAGTTTTTTAGGACAACAATAAAATTGAATGGTAGAAGCTTGAGAATGATGTATGGATGGTGGAAATAGATGAGGGTGATGGATTGGCATGGTCTTGGCCTTGTTGGAACATTTGAGCGAAGTAGGAGAAAGTCACAATTTGACTTCTTTTGACTAGGCTTGACCAATTTTCCTTTTGGTACTAACTTGTTCTTGTTTCTTGCAGATGTTGGAGAGTACATGCATGCATGGAGCAAGGATTATTTTATTAATTTTTTTTCTCATTTTTTTCTTCTAGGCCTACTAGTCACCTCAATGAGGTTTTCAACTAGTAGGTTTACCTAGGCGCCTCAAAGGAGGTTTTCACCTAGGATCTTCTTCTTTTTCTTTTTTCAACCCATTGACTGCCTCCTGGAGATTTTCAATCAATGAGCCAATATGAGGCACCTCCAAGGAGGTTTTCACCTTAGATTTTTATTTTTTCTCTTTTTTTTGCTAAAGCAAGAGTTGTACCTTCATTTTCATTAAATCGGAAAATAGTTTACATAGATTACAACCATTCAGGTGGATCCAAGGACCGGGAAAAAACAACCACCCAACAACTAGGGGCAACAAGTTAAGGGTGTAAACCCTGAACACTCCCATTCAAAACATCACAAACCCTTAAGTGCCCAAATGTGCAAAGGCCATCCATTCAACTCACCACTAACCGAATGGGGGACAAACACTCAAACCCAAGAAATATCTAATTCAAAACTGAAATCAGTGTTTAGGCCTTTAATCGCCATCATCAAAACACCCTGCTCGATCCAATGGTGGAGGAAGAAATTGCAGTGCCAAGGAGCCCAACAGTTAACCATATGCACCCACTGACATGCATGAAGGATCCTAACCTTATATCTCCTAAGATTGATCCAATAGCAGATGAAGATATCGCATTTCCAAAAAGCTCACCTTCTAACCACATGGAACCACTGACATGAACGATGCCTCCTAGCTGTCGATCCTCTGTGGTTGATCCAATGGCCCAGGATCATATAGCATGGGCCTAAAGCACTATAAGTTAACGTGTGATGAGGGTGGTATTCATACCCACCCCACCACCACGTGTAGCAACTTGAGTGGGATCGCTCCCAAAACTTAAAAACCACTTTCTGCTTGAAAGGCACCTAAAACCCCGAAAACCACTTTGCGGGCGGAATTACATTCCGATGAAGAGAATCAAGGAAATCATAACCACCATATAAGATCAGAATTCATATTATTTCACCAACCCCTCTACACTAGTTGATGAACCCATGTAAAGTATCGTCCCAACCATCTGGCCAACCATCCAGGCAGCTGGATCTGGCGAGAAACCAAAGAAGGGAAAAAAAGAGGAAAAAGCAGCAACTCATACCAAAACCAAACTAACTGGCCAAAGCCTCCATAGTTTTGTTGAGATACAGCATCATATATTCATTGGCTTGGCAGCCACATTCTTCCTTTAGTCTATTCTAAGACAACCCCTACCAACCCATCGCAACTCTACTAATGGTACTATTCACTCCCTGGTTGGCCAATAAATCTGCCAATTTGCTAGCCTTCCTTCGAACATGGTTAAAACTTACTGTGTGTAGGCTCATGAGGTGGAGTTGGATCCATTGAAAGACCTGGATCAACCTTCAATGTTTTGAAACCTTCTTCGGCCCCATGCCTCAATTGATTATTTTGACTGAGTTAATGATTAGCTCAAAGTTAGCTTCGATAATCACATTTTGTCGATTATCCTTCACTAGGATTTCTAAGCATTTCTCCATAGCCATTAGTTCTGCCATGTTGTTAGTGGCTCTACCTAAATGGCAATGGAATATGGAAATGATAGTACCTGATGCATCCCTTAACACCCCTCCAAAGCTAGCAATACCCGGGTTGCCTTTAGAGGCCCCATCAATGTTATACTTCAGAAACCCTTGAGCGGGAGAATGCCAAAAGTCCTGGTCAGTATCCATTATCCTAACCATTCTGTGCAGGCCTTGAGGAAGAAGCCCCTGCATGCCCAACTGTCTGAGAATTCTCATTTCAGCATCTAAAGGAGGATTCTTAGGGTGATTTCTCATAGTTGTATTAACTGTCTCCCTAAGTTGTCTTAATGTCTGCTCAAAAAGACATTGGAAAGGTCTCTTTTCATTTTTAAAGATCTTGTTTTTCCTTTCTTTCTAGACATTCCAAATAATGAAGCTAGGAGTGAGAGCCCAAGCTGAGCACAGAATTTCAGAATCAAAAAAATTCCTCCTCTAGTTGTTTAGGGTAATGAAAATATTCCCTCTATCCCTGTCTGTCTTTTGGAAGATGGTGGGAAAGGAATCCCATGATCTAGAGGTGAAGATGCAATTGTTGAGGAGGTGTTCCATAGTTTCCTCTTGTGCCTCATAGAGCTAGCATCTGGAAGGCCCCACCACCCCTCTTTTACGAATATTGTCCCAAGTCAGAATTTTCCTATGGTAAACCAACCACATGAAGAGTTTAATCTTCATCTAGCCATGATGCCTCCATAGATTCTGCCACATTCTATCCGAAGCAATAGAATTTATCTCAAGGATTATATATTTTTCTTCCTTAAGATTGAAATCACCCTCTTTGTTGTTGCCCCATCTTAACTAATCATGCCCCCCTAGTACTAGAATCTTCCTTTGGTCCAACATTTTCATAAGAGCTTCTCCTTTTACTTTCAAGGGGTTGTCTTCCCTGTAGACTATATTCCTCCAGTTTCTCCATTTTCCTGCATTATTGGTTTGATCCCAAAAATATTTAACCTTAGATAGCCCTATTATGTCTGTCTCTATCTTGAGGTCCTTAAAATCCTCTTTTAACAGTGTCGGTTCTTGTTGCCATTTGTCTTCCCAAAGTAGTGCCAGATATCCCTCTCTGATTTCCCAGAAGCTATTCTTTTGAACTAAGCCTCTATTCTCCCATGCCTTATTCTAAATATAAGAGCCCTTTATACTTCTAGACATCCTTATATGATCATTAATTTTCCAAGAAATGGCATATTTCTCTTTCCAATTACTAGCCCACTGAGCCTTTGGTTCTTTAACCAAATGCCACCAAAGTGTAGCGCCGAGGGCCCTACTTAGAACCTCTGGATCATCCAAGGCCAGATCTCCATGATTTTTAGGTTTACAAATCTTTTCCTCCACTACCAAGGCCCATTTCTTGTTGTTCTCTCGCTTGCCACAGAGGAAATCTCTTTGAATGGATATGAATTGTTGTAAGACTCCTTTTGGTGCAGGGAGAACTGAAAGCATGAAAACTAGGATAGATTGAAGAACAGCCTTTGCAAGCACCAATTTACCAGCCAAGTTTAAAGTTATGATGGTCCAATTTCTAATTTGATCCTGCATCTTGTTAATCACAGGCTCCCATATGCCCTTATTCAGAGGTTTAGCAGTTAGAGGAACCCCCAAATATTTTGAGGGAAGGAAATCCCTTTGAAAACCCAAAATTATGGAGATATTCCTTTGAATAGCAATATTGGTATTAAAAAAAAATCTTGGATTTGGAAAGACTAACCTCCATACCTGAAGCCATGGCAAAGTCACTTAGAAGTTATTTGTATGCTAGAGCATGTTTGGCCGTAGGGATTCCTTGCAGCATGGTATCATCCACAAATTGTTGATGAGTTAAGGCCTGTCCATTCTCAGAAAGTTGTTGACCATTGATTTTTCCATCTTCCTTTGCCTTCTTGATGGACTGGCCCAGACCTTCCATCATGAGAATGAAAAGAAAAGGAAAGAGTGGATCACCCTACCTAAGCCCTCTTGAGGAAATAAAAGTCTCAGAGGGAGAACCATTTACCAAAATAGAAAAACTAGGAGAAGTAACCAGGGCCATGACCCATCTAACCCAGTTGTGATCGAACCCAAAAGAAATAAGAACCCTCTTAATATAGGTCCAATTCAACTTGTCATAAGCTTTGGCTAGGTCCAATTGCATGATCATTCCAGCCTTCCTGTTACTAGTCAGTGAGTGCACTACCTCTTGTGCTTGAATGATATTATTGAGAATTTTCCTACCTTCCACATAACCAGATTGTTCCCCGGACACAAGAGTGGGCAAAAGAGGTTTGAGTCTATTGGCTACAACCTTGGATATTATCTTGTAAACCACATTGCACAATGCTATGGGTCTAAACTTATCTGCAGTGAGGGCATTATCCTATTTAGGGATCAGAGAGATGAAAGAGGTGTTGAGTGCTTTCAGCATAGTTCTATTCCTCCTGGAGTCTTCTACTACATTCAGAATGTCTTGTTTGACAATATTCCAGCAAGCTTTGAAGAAATCAACATTGAAACCATGAGGGCCTGGTGCTTTACCATTCTGCATTTCCTTGAGGACCTCATTGATCTCCTCTTCAATCACTGGCCTATTGAGGTTAAAGTTACCTCTCTGAGCACTAGTCTGGGTATATTTCTTGTTAAATCCTTGATGAAATGCTCTCTATCTGAGATGGTTTCCTTTGCTATCCCACTAAAGTGCTGGACTAGCACAACTTCTATGTCTTCGTGAGAACTAAGAAGTTTCCCTCCCTCATCCTTGATCGAAGACATTCTATTTTGGGTCATGTTTTCCAAGGTGGATTTGTGGAAGAATTTAGTGTTTCACTCTCCTTCTTTAATCCATTGCACTCTAGAATTTTGTCTCCAAAATATTCCTTCTTGTTTACAAAAGTTCTCCTATTCTTGCTGGAGTTTAGTAGCTTTCTCATTTCTGACTTTATCAAAGCCAACCGTGATAAGGGTTGGGTTTACTTCCTACAATTTGTTTTCAACAGCTTTTTTCCTTCAAAAATATTACCAAATTCATTCTTGTTCCAATCTTTTAGCCTGCACTTGATATGTTTTAATCTTTTGTGAAGCAGGAACATACTTGTACCCTAAATGTGTAAATCTTTAGACCACCAACCTGAAATGTTGTTGATGAAATCTGGATGGGTGAGCTAGATATTTTCAAATCTGAAAGGTCTATTCCTGGGGGTGCCTATGCCTTTGACCTCCAGTTGGACCGGCTAGTGATCTGATCCTCCAAAGGGGAGAATAATCGCTGCCATTTCCTTATTATTGAGCATAAGGTCCTTTGAAATGATGAATTTGTCTAACTTCAATGCTACTAGAGACTCTCCTCCCCTTTATTGTTCCAAGTGAAGAAACCATTACTGGAAACAATGTCAACTAGCTTCATAGAATCCATAAAAGTTTGAAAGGCTAAGAAATCTTTATTTAGGATTCTGGTACCCCGTTTTCTCTTCGATAGTGATTTGAACATGTTGAAATCACCACCCAAAATCTAAGGTATATCTCTAAATCTTGCTCTGAGATCCACCAGAGAGTCTATAAACCTGAGTTTATCATCCATACTCTAAGGGCCATAAACATTTGAGACCAAATAGATCTGCCTATCCCCCACAGGTTGAATAACCACTGATAAATAATTTCTGGAAGCCTCAGCATCTATTATCGCAATCCTTTGGGGGTTCCAAAGAGTAAGAATGCCACCTGCTGAATTTTCTGCTTGACTTCTAAAAACTCAAAATGATTGAGCCATTTGCTATATAATTCTTTAATTTTATGAATGGAACATTTAGTTTCCAGATAAAAATCATATCCAAAGCTTCTTGCTTCATTCTGTTACTAATTAATCTTTGCTTCCTTTTACTACCAAGACCCCTTATATTCCAAGAAGTGAACTTCATCATTAAAGATTTATGAAGGAGTAACTGGTTAGGTCTTTCATCTTACGTGAATCTATCATTAGCTTTCCACATTCCCTCAACAACTCATTCTGCTTTTTTCTTCCTCTTTTCTTACCTGGGCATCTAAGTGCTAATCCTAGTGTGTTTTTCAAAGTTTTCACCCCTTCACCACCCTATTTTGCAGTATTACATTGCCTGACCATCCCTGTATTCTGGGTTTTCCATAAGTATAGCTACTGTACACTATTGAACAACTCTTGAGGTAACGAGCCAACCCCTCCCATGGTTCCTTGTTTCAAGAAACTTTCCAAATCTAGGTTTTCTCTCTCAAGAATCTCCTGTAGCTCATGGTCCTCCATTTCCATATCGCTCTGTGTCATTTCCTGGTCCATATCCAATTCTGCATCACTCGTCATAGCCTCTTTCTATGTATTATTATCCTTTCTATGCTCCTTGTCTTCCTCTTTCTCCTCCTCATCTGGACTTACCTCTATGCTTTGATCTGCTTTTTTTGTCTCTTCTTCTTCTTCGAGCACTTGGTACCTATTCAGACTGACCTGAGGCCCTTCTGCTTGATGTTGCTTAAGTCCCCTTTTGACCCCTTTTCCTTTATGGCTCACTTTATGAAAGCTTTCAGCATCTTTCATGGTGGGAACTTTGCTCTTATTCTCTATTTTATTGAGAGGGAAATCCCTGAAAAGGAGTCCATGCTCATGGCATCTGTGATATCTAAATGGAATATATTCATAATCCATTGTTTGAACCCATTCCTCATAAAAAACCTCCAAAATAACCTCATCTGGTAGGGCTCCAGATAGATCCATTTCCACACAAATTCATGCAAAGGAAGTGTATTTTCCCCTTCTAGTGGCTTCAGAGGCTTTGACAAAACATCCTAATTTATTTCCTATGGCTCTTAATGAATCTGTTTGCCAATAATCAAGAGGAAGGGAGTAAAGCCTTACCCATACCAAAACTGAGGTAAATGTCTTCCACTCTGGGACAAAGTTCATCATCCATGGCCTCATATAGAGGCTAGCTGCCACGAAGAAGTAGGCCCCCCATTCAAACACTCTGTCTTTGTCCTCAATATTTTTGAAGACGACAGTGAAGAATCCCTTTGACCCAAGATGTAGGTCAATGGTTCCTTTTGGTTTTCAATGATATTTAATCCATGTCTGTAATGCTTTTTCAGTGGGCCATAGTCCCATGAATTTACAGATGATAGCATATGTCCACATGTGGTCCCTATGTGCCTGCAGAGTAGGATCGTTAAGAACTACTTTGGGTATGACTTCAGTTTTTGGTTTACATGGACCCTTATGCGCCTTGGTTTTTGCCCCCTGTTCCTTGTCATCTTCCTCCTTGTCCTTTGTGCTATTATTATCCTTTGCTGTATTTCCCTCCTGCTCTTCTTCCATGCTTTCTTTCCCTACTTCAGCAGTACCTTTGACCTCTTCTATTGGCTTCTTACCTTAGTTTGCTACAACCTACTTGTAGGAGAGAGTGGAGCTCCCTGCTTTGCGCCCTTCCATGGATTTCAATGTCTACTAACGACTGTAAACCCTCACACCAATCCACCGGTTTCAGAGATCTTATTCAATTTTTATTTTTTCTCTTATTTTTCATTTTGTTTTTGTTTTGTTTTTTTTTTTTTTTTTTTTTTCTTCTACCCTACCCTACTTGAAAAACAAAATCACTTTCAAGTATAAGAATACTTCCAATGGAGCCATTTGCACATCAAGATGATAGACAAAATGATGTGGAGGCTTGAAATGTATGCTTTGACATGTACTTGGATTTCAGAGACCAAATGATTTGACTTTGAAAGGATCAAGCATAGTTGAGGAAGAGAGTGATGTTACATCTTAATGACTATCTGGAACCATATTTCAATATAGTTGTGATGACTCTCGTCCACTTGCTGATTTAGATAATCTTGTATGTCTTCTTCTACCATTAGCTTCAAGTCTTCCTCTTTTTTTTTATTGATCTCTTGAATACATGGAGGTTATGATAGTAACCATGACAGAGCTTCCTCGATCTCTACTTTTGTTGTCTTCTCTTCATCAAGTGCAACCCATGATTCTTTGATCTTCTCTTTCAAATATTCTTCTTCTGGATGTAATCCTTCAATGGTATCAAGAGAATCTCCTTTTTGCAATACTCTTCTTGAGCTATGGTGAATACCATTGAGCTCAAGAGGATATGTTTGGAAATTTTGTACCTCAGCATTGTAAATGTGTGGGTTTGCAAATGGTAGTACAATTAGTTGAGTGGGAGTGTATATTTGAGATGGATGTGGATGGGGTTGTGGTTGTGGTGGAGATGAATGGTAGGGATAACATGGAGTTGGGTATAGAGGATATTGAGGAAAATACTGAGGATATTGTGGATGGTTCCCATAAGTTCTTTGCCAACCTTGTTGCCAATATTGGTTTTGGGGTTGAGATGGTCAATGTTTCCAAGGAAAAGGTGTGTTCCAATTACTTTGAGGTGGATATGCATAACCTTGAAATTGTGAATTAGGCTCTTGCATCATATCAGGTTGAATAGGCTGTCACGGTCCTCTTGAAGCTACATAACATTGTTGCATTGGAAATTGACTTGCTCCATTGCCCTCTTGGTGAACTTCCTTCAACCTTGGTAATGAGGATCAACATTTAACATCATGTTATTTTGCATGGACAACACAAACATATTTTTTTTCTCATTTTGTATTCTTAACATTTCTACTTGTTTTGTTAGATTGCTAAGAATTTCTGTTTTAAAGTCATCAAACAAATTTCCAAGTTTAGCTTGACTTACCGATCTTGATGTTGATTTACCTACACTTTCTTTTCCTCTTGACATGTGTTTGCACGTTCCAAAAATTTCCTGAAATGATAATTGATATACATCACCTCTACTTATGAAATTAAGGAGATTAATCCACTCATCCCTAATTGTTCTAAGTAAGAGGGTTTTTAGTGTGTTAGATCCTAAATGATGTAGTTTTCCCCTCTTAACATTGTACATGAACCTCTCTATTAGATCCTCAAGGCTCTCATCTTCTCTTTGATTCATTCTAAATATTTCTTCTTTAAGGTCATGATCTTTATATTTGTCTAGAAATATCTTTTACATATTGTTAGAGTCAGTCTGTTCAGCCCTCCATCAGAGATCAAAACCTCTATTGTTGCATTTCATTTTAGGTGTCCTATTCTGCTCGATCACCTACATTCCATTTAGGATCATTGATCCTCTGACAGAAGGGTCTTGTCCGCATACTTCACTCATGTCATTCCCCTGCTGGTTGATGTCTGTTCATAAAAAAGCATATACAATCTTCTTTTCATCCAAGTTGCAAACATTGTCTTTAGGGTTTTAGTGTCTAGTAGGTCTAGGGTTTCATTGTCAATAGATGCTTCAGAGTGTCCAATAATCACCAGCAAGCCATGAGGATGTTCCTAATAAGTTTTCATTCCATAATTTCATAACCAATAATGCTGAGAATGATTCTTCTTCAAAACTCTGTTTTGAAGAAGAAATCATTAAAATTGTTTTTTTTGTAATAAATATGTAATTCTTAAGGCTTTTTAAGTTCTACAGTTCTTCAGGTGCAACCTTGGTCTCCTTTGCCAAATTCCATATCAGCTATCCCTGCAAAACATTGCCAAGAGTTTCATCATTCCAGTCAAAAAATCAAAGGAAACAACCAGAAAAAAAAAAAAAAAAAAAGAGCTTCTATTAAAGGTGGAAAGTGCCAAAGTTTAAACATTACAAAAATGGGTTTGACAAAAGAAAAATCAAAATCCATGGCTATATGAGATATTTTCCATTTTGAGAATTCATTTGCACACCAAGAACAAAGAGGAGGCAACTCAAAGAAATCTTTGGTGAACAAGTAAAAATTTAGGTGAATTTGGAAGAAACTTGGCCAGAGCGGCACATAGAGTAGGTGGCGTGGTGCACTGGGAGAAAACGCGCAGTGTAATTTTACACGGGCGCGGCGCACTGGGAATGTGCAACGCATACACTTAAAGGCCCGAAACTGCTCAAAATTCCTCCAAATTGCCAATAATTAGCACATATTTGTCAGGTAGAGCCTCCATCATTACATTTCATCCAAATTTGTGCTATGTGTTATCACCCAGGTTGTTCTCTTTGACTCCCAAGAGAATACGGCCGGGGTAACCACTAACCAATCTTTGGGCTGCAGCTTCTAGCCCAGCTGCAGTCAGAGAGGGCTCTCTCTATCAGGTTTGTCACTGCTTTCAGTGAGGGTTTTAGGCTAGTTATGAGATAAGTTTTTGGTTGTTTTTGTGTATTTGGTTGGGAGGATGCTTCTGTTTCCTTTAAAGTATATCAGCAGGGAAGATTAATCCATTGGGCAATGGGGTCTAGGACTGTTTTCTCTTGAAATCTTGATTTCGGTGAGGAGGAAAAGCTACAGGGCCTGTGTGCATTTCATGAAACAAATTGTGAATATTGAGAATGAGGTGAATACAACTAGCAATGAGCAATTAAGATTTCGTTACTTAAGCTGTATATTTGTGAAAAAGGCTTGTTATCTAGGAGCAATCACTTGAATTCCTAAAACAACAGCACACAGTGATGATATGGTTTTTAAAGGTAGCAGTTAAGAATTACGCTTTAAATTCCTTATCAGAAGAAAACATATCAGATAGATTTGATTGAGCTTAGGGTAGTCAATGACTAAATCTTGAGACTATTCTTTTTCCTTACTATCTAGAGTTCAAATGTATAGAAAACATGAGAAACATATGGAATAACAGGAAACGTATGTAAAATAAGGAGCCATGAGAAAACTTATTGAGCCATGTAATGAACAAGAATCCTGCAACTTTGAGCCACACACCATCAAGAGACCAAGGGACAACACATCATTGAAGAAATCCCACTGCCTTTGTATTAAACTGTCTGAAAAGTTTACAATATCAGAGTTACAGAGAATATCTCAGAAGAAATTCTTACATCCGGAGTCCAACCCCTCTTAAACAAAATGAAGGGGAATATATAGAAGTTTGTTACAAAATATCTCAGGTATGAGTCATCTGAGCGGAAAAATATCTCTTACATTGGGACAGAGAAAGTAGATGAG
>APFE031348641.1:0-11189 GCA_000404065.3 Pinus taeda
GTGTAATATTATTAAGCTCCATTTCAAATTAGTGTTGTAATATATTAAACCAGCCATATCCAATCTGGTCTATAGCCTGAGTGTATAAATATTTTTCTACAAATAAACTCACTTAACTCTGACTAAATATGTTCGTAATACTCGAAGTTAAATCTTTTTGTACAGTGTGGCGCTTTAAATATACATAAATCTCATTGTACCCGATTCAATATGTGATAAGGACCTTGAAAGTCTCATCCACAAGAAGATGAAGCACCTGTAACAACGATTCTCTACCCTAGAAGGACATATTCTTATTAATATTCCTTTCTCCTTTAGATCCAATTGCAGTTATTCCTCACCCATCGCTAAGAAAATTAAATTTTCTTCTAACATATAAACACAAATAACAACAAAAACTAAATGGTTACAATTTCAAAACAGTGTTATGTTTGTTATGTTCTGTTATAACGGTGATCAATAAGTTGAAACGGAGCACTACAAGTGCGTATAGTGGTGATGAATTAGTTGAAATAGAGCCTTTACAAGTATATTTTTTTAATTCACCATTAGATTAAAAATACGTCTTAATAGCCAAGGTATTGAAAACAAGACAATGACCAATTAACATACAATAATGTTAATTTTGTATTTTGTGTTTCAACCACCGTAACATGATTTGCTCCAATGTTGAGGAAGTTACTTGCAATTACATTTGAGACCACATAAAACCATAGGAAATGCAAAATTACAATACTATTATTAAATATAGAAGATGGCTAGTAGTGTTCCATTGTACGTACCTCTATTACAAGTGGAGGTTGTACGTACCTCTACTACAAGTGGAGGTTTTTTGAAGTTTCCTTGTGGTTGTATGTTAATTATTTTTGGGGTCTACAGAATTTGTCTATGGTAATTGTGCTTTTGGTTTATTTTAGTTTTCAAATATTTTATATAATTTATATATATTGATTTTAGATAGTTTTGGAGATTACGAATAAGCATTGAGTTGTCTTAAGGATTACACAAAAACTTTTGATATTATTTCTATAATTTTGATTACTTGAATTGTTGTTTGCAAAATTAATTATTTATATTGATTTTTTTTTTTATGTAGATTGTTTGATTGATTAACATTTATGTATGATATGTGAATTATAATTGTAAAGAAATATGAAAATTTGTAAATATTGTAAGTATTATAAATAGAATGAAATGATATGTAATTTTTTAATGTTTTTTTAGGAAGATGAGAGGATGAGATAATGGACGAAATCTGAAAAAATTGTAAAATACTATAAATAAAGAGAATCAAATGATATGTAATTATTTTTTCTTTTTATGTTTTTCTTATGAGGATAAGGGGGAGGAGGAGGAGATGAGATGGAGGGGGAGGGAAAAGGCAGAGGTTGAGAAGGAAGTGGCGGAGGCTGCGGAGGGGGAGGAGGAGGGACATGAGGAGGAGGAGGAGGTTGGTGGATGGGCAGGGGAGGATAGGCACTAGCAGGGGTGGCAACAAGATCGGGGCCGGAGGTGGGAGGAAAGAGGAGGATGATACGGGGGAGGAAGGGTAGGAGGTGGAGGAGGAGAGGGACACAGTAGGAGAGGATGGGGAAGAGGCGAAGTAGGAGGAGGGGGAGGGGGAGAGGAGGAGGAGAGGGAGGATATGGGAGGGAAGGGGATGGATGTAGGGGGAGAGGTTGAGGTGGAGGGATGGGAGGCAGGAAGGAGGAGGAAAAGGCGATAAGTGGAGGAGGAGGTAGAGGAGGACGTGGTTGTGCAGGAAGAGGAAGAGGGGGAATGTAGATTTAGAGGAGGAGTGGGTAGAGTTAGATGAGGGGGCTAGCAGGGAGGCAGAGGAGGTGGCGGGAGGTGGAGCAGGAGTAGGCAAGAGAGGAGGGGGAAGAGGTGGAGGCGAAGGAGGTGGAGGAGGAAGAGGAGAAGGTGAGAGGGGAGGAGGTGAAGGGGGAAGAGGGCAAGGGGGATAAAAAGGAGCGAAAGGCAGCAGAGGTAGTTTGTTATAAACTGTGAAGCTGTAGTTTGTTATAAAATCTGAAACTACCATATGTGGGTTCGCGATGTTAAGTTTATTTGAATTTATCCAAAGTAGTGGGCGCTTGTAATTTGTTATAAACCCTGAAACCGACATATGTGAGTTCCGGCATATATGTGTTCATGATATATGCATTCGGGAGTAGTGGGCGTGTGTAGTTTGTTATAAACTATGAAACTGTCATATGTGGGTTCGCGATGTTAGGTTTATTTGAATTTATGCCAAGTAGTGGGCGCGTGTAATTTGTTATAAACCCTGAAACTGGCATATGTGGGTTCACGATATATGCATTCGGGATAGTTATAGGTTAAGTTTGTTATAATTTATACATAGTGTTCATCGAATCTTCAAAAGAATTTATGCCCAACAGTGGGCACGTGTACTTTGTTATAAACTTTGACAATAAAGCGGCATGTTCCAGTTTGACAATGCCCGTGGTTGTTCGCCTTTCTTATATTATCTCAAAAAACAAACCTATTACACTCCGGTATGTATGGGAGCGTGTTGTATATTCCGGTATGTACAGCGCGTGTTTTATACTCAGCTATATTATCTCACAAAAGAAATCTATTACACTCCGGTATGTATGGGAGCGTGTTTTATATTCCGGTATGTACGGCGCGTGTTTTATACTCAGCTATATTCCAGTATATATGAGATTTAAATATATTTTCATATTTTCCTTTTTTTTTTATTTGTTATTAACCATCTAAAAGTTTATTTTGATATTTCAATATTCTCATCTTTCAAATGACATGGAAAGTGTTTCCCATATTTCACATTTATTAAATGAGGGGTTTTGCATAATTTTAATAGAAAAATATTTCATAGATTAAAGTTCTTCAAATTGAACTCAACATCAGAGTTCAACAAAAGGCTTCCGGATATAACTTAGCATTGATTACAGAAAACAAGGAGAAAATGAAAAAATTAAATATTAAAAAAATAATATTACAAATATATGTTTATGCACATTAATGTAGATATTAGTGATTAAGAAACAAATATGGGAAAACATAATTTACAAATTTAAAATACATATAATTGAATTTGTGACAACATATGTATGCTTGCTTAATTTCACTATGTTGATAGGAGTGTATACCTTGGAATTGGAATTCTAGAATTTTAATTTAATCATCAGCAACTAATAGATTGATGCTAGGATTATTTTTAATATTAGTTGTGAATAAATAATTGAGATTTATTTAAAATGTGGTTTTGACACTTTCTCATTTTCAATTTAATTAAAAAGATTGTTGCAAAGATTTGACTAGAAAATGATTTTTTTCTTTTATTATAACCATTGCACTCATCTAGTCAATGGTTTGATAAAAAATATAGAAATTAATGTGTGATAACAATCAAAACTCTACACCCATTATACATGTAACATTGTCCAAATTAAAAAAAATAGTAAAAGTTAATTGAATTATAACTTTATTATTATTATAAAAAAATTTAATGTAAGGGTTATAAAACATATAACAATAATTTTAGACATGTAGATTGACTCCCACTTCCCGTGGATACTATAATATAGTAAATATATCTTCTTACAATACCATATGGTAATACCATGGATTACCAATACCAGATTCCCAATGTGACATGTATAATTATGAAATTTTCTGAAATTAATTAATTTGAGATAAATTTATTAAAAAAGAATACCTAAATTGCACACAAACCTTATCATGATATATCATTACTACTATGTATATTCCAACATTCCATGGAAGTTAAAAGTCGACAACAACCATAACAATTAAGTTATTAGTATGAAATATCTACTTTGTCTACTAGCATAATAATAATCATATCTATTTTGGAATTTACTTTGATTTTAATTTAAAAAATCTTAAAATTAAATTTAGAAAAATTATGGAAGCCAAATAAAATAAAATTAATGGTAAGTGGAGATTGGTATCAATTGATGATAAACATCAAAATAGGAACCCCATGATACCTCTCTCATTTCATGGGCTAAAAAACACATAAAAATAAAATAAATTATGAATTTACTATATATTATTTTTTCGTTATTTATAATATTTTTTTTCATGCAGAGTTGAATAACGAATAATCATCGTGAAGAAAATTTAGGAGTGAAATTTTGCCTATGCAGAAAATTAAAGGGTTTAAAAATTTGTTTGGGAAATTTTATTTACTCATAGTTCATTACTAATAATTACTCAAAATTTACTTTATAAAAGAATCATGTGTGGAGGTTGGAATAACCTTATTTCAAGGGAGAATAGAAAGAGATAAATTAGCTCATGAAGAGCTACAACTTTCATTCACCCCAATTTGCAAAAAAGGGGATTTTGGTAGCTATTTTGTTATAATTTATGCTAGTGTTCGTTGAACCTTCAAATGAATTTATGCCCGGTAGTGGGCATGTGTAGCTTGTTATAAACTCTGACAAGAAAGCTACATATTCTAGTTTGACAATGCACGTTAGTTATATTATCTGACAAAAGTAGCGTATTACACTCCAGTACGTATGGGCGCATGTATAATAGAAACATGATGGTGAAATTTGTTATATTCAAAAAAGAAATCTATCACAGTCTGATAATGGCATGATATGTTATGGAAATCATGAAAATTGGGAGCCAATGAAACCTTCAAAAGGTGTGAGAAGTACATATACGTCAAGTTTGTTATAATTTATGCCTAGTGTTCATCGAACATTCAAATGAATTTATGCCCAGTAGTGGGCACGTGTAGTTTGTTAGAAACTCTAGCAAGTTATTGTAGTTCGACAATGCCTGGGGTTGTTTGTGTTTGTTATATTATGTGAAAAAAGCAATGTATTACACTCTGATATGTATGGGCATGTGTAGAACAGAAACATGATGGTGAAATTTGTTATATTCAAAGTAGGAATCTATCACACTCTGGTAATGGTGTGATATATTATGGAAATCATGAAAATTGGGAGTGGATGAAACCTTCAAACGGTGTAGGAAGTACATATAGCCGTAGAATAAAGTGGAGAAATTGCTATATATATATATATATATATCCCAATTTTTATTATTTTGTTGTGTTTTGGTCCTCCTCTATCTATGTTCGGATTGGCACATCTATGTACTTGGATGTGGTTGGTTTGAGTCTGAGTTAGTGAGTAAGTCTGTGGTTTGAGTCTCGCTTGGTCTTCGTGGTTTGAATGAGAGATTTTACAACTTTTGAGTTCATGGAGATAAATGATTGTATGCATGGATGCTATCGAATTGCATTTACATGGTGTGATTTTAAGCTCGACCATGTTATGATTGCCTTAATCAATTTGATTGAAAATGTTGTAAATTTAACTACGTTCATTTCTTGGTATGGTGTTCATGTCATCCTCAGTTGCAGGGAATGGTAGCATTGATTTCTTGGATGAGCTCAATCGAGAAGAGAGGAGAGACAAGACTTAAATATGATGCAAACCCTTCATCATCCCTCCCAACCAATTTGAACTCCAATTATGTAATACCTTCCATTTTGATTCAAGAGTTTCCCAACAATAACTCCCTGAATTTTCAAGGAATCTTCCATGTCTACTAAATTTAAAAATTTATGATTAATGAATTCCAAAATCACTTTTAATAATTGAACTACTTCCCAAAAACATGATGAGTATATCCTTGTTTAATCAAAATTTTAAGTGATTATAGTATATTTATCTAATTAACTCTTTTATTTTTCTCTTTCTATGTTCAATTAACTTTTTATTGGTTTCATGCTAGTTTAATCAATCCATCACGCATAACCGCTGATCTTTTATTGTTCTCTATCCATATTCAATTAATTTTTTATTGGTTCCATACGAGTTTACTCTATCCATCATGCAAAACCGACTGATCTCTTCTTATGGAATTAAAATATGTTTTTATTTCCATCAACTTAACCAGCTGCATTTTTTGAAAGATAAAGCTTACATTTATTCCTAATTTAAGTCTCCTCTACAATGCAACTTAATTACAATTTTTGCCTCGCATGTTTGTTAAAATTAGTTTTATAAATTTAAAAGTGCGTGTTTATGAGAATTATTTTTATAAATTTAAAAGCTAATTACAAGATATGTAATATTATTAAGCTCCATTTCAAATTAGTGTTGTAATATATTAAACCAGCCATATGAAATCTAGTCTATAACTTGAGTGTATAAATATTTTTCTACAAATAAAGTCACTTAACTCTAACTAAATATGTTCGTAATACTCAAAGTTAAATCTTTTTGTACAGTGTGGCACTTTAAATATACATAATTAAATATACATAAATCTCATTGTACGCGATTCAATATGTGATAAGGACCTTGAAAGTCTCATCCACAGGAAGATGAAGCACCTGTAACAACGATTCTCTACCCTGGAAGGGCATATTCTTATTAATATTCCTCTCTCATTAGACCCAATTGTAGTTATTCCTCACCCATCGCTAGGAAATTAAATTTTCTTCTAACATATAAACACAAATAACAACAAAAACTAAATGGTTGCAATTTCAAATTTCAAAACATCGTTATGTTCGTTATGTTCTGTTCTGGTATAATGGTAATCAATTAGTTGAAACGGAGCACGTATAGTGGTGATGAATTAGTTGAAATAGAGTCGTTACAAGTATATTTTCTTAATTCACCACTGGATTAAAAATATGTCTTAATAGCCCAGGTATTGAAAACAAGACAATGACTAATTAGCATACACTAATGTTGATTTTGTATTTTGTGTTTCAACCACCGTAACATGATTTTCTCCAATGTTGAGGAAGTTACTTGCAATTACATTTGAGACCACATAAAACCATAGGAAATGCAAAAATGCAATACTATTATTAAATATAGAAGATGGCTAGTAGTGTTCCATCGTACTTACCTCTACTACAAGTGGAGGTTTTCTGAAGTTTCGTTGTGGTTGTACGTTAATTATTTTTGGGGTCTACAGAATTTGTCTATGGTAATTGTGCTTTTGGTTATAATTTTGATTACTTGAATTGTTGTTTGCAAAATTAATTATTTATATTGATTTATTTTTTTATGTAGATTGTTTGTTTGATTAACATTTATATACTGATATGTGAATTATCATTGTAAAGAAATATGGAAATTTGTAAATATTGTAAGTATTATAAATAGAATGAAATGATATTTAATTTTTTAATGTTTTTTTAGGAAGATGAGAGGATTGGATAATGGAGGAAATCTGAAAAAATTGTAAAATACTATAAATAAAGAGAATCAAATGATATGTAATTATTTTTTCTTTTTATGTTTTTCTTAGGAGGATAAGGGGGAGGAGGAGGAGATGAGATGGAGGAGGAGGGAAAAGGCAGAGGTTGAGAAGGAAGTGGTAGAGGTTGGGGAGGGGGAGGAGGAGCGGCAAGAGGAGGAGGAGGGGGTTGGTGGATGGGCAGGGGATGATAGGCACTAGCAGGGGTGGTGACAAGATCGGGAACGGAGGCGGGAGGAAAGAGGAGGAGGATGCGGGGGAGGAAGGGTAGGAGGTGGAGGAGGAGGGGGACACGGTAGGAGAGGATGGGGAAGAGGCGAAGTAAGAGGAGGGGGAGGGAGGAGAGGAGGAAGGAGAGGAGGAGGAGAGGGAGGAGAGGGGATGGAGGTAGGGGGAGAGGTTGAGGTGGAGGGATGGGAGGTAGGAAGGAGGAGGAAACGACGATAGGTGGAGGAGGAGGTAGAGGAGGACGTGGTTGTGGAGGAAGAGGAAGAGGGGGGATGTAGATTCGGAGGAGGAGTGGGTAGTGGTAGATGAGGGGGCTAGCAGGGAGGCAGAGGAGGTGGCGGGATGTGGAGCAGGTGTAAGCAAGAGAGGAAGGGGAAGAGGTTGAGGCGAAGAAGGTGGAGGAGGAATAGGAGAAGGTGAGAGGGGAGGAGGTGGAGGGGGAAGAGGGTCTCGGGGAGAAAAAGGAGCGAAAGGCAGCGGAGGAGGGAGCGAAAGGAGGAAGTGGGAGAGGTAGAGGCAAAGGGGGGAATATCATACAATGTGGGTTCATATTGGGGAATATATATTGAGGAAAAAATGACATAATATATCGGCGGATATATAGGGGTAAAGGTTTTTTATATTGGAAAATATAAAAAATGGATCTCAAAGTTAATGAAAAATATAAAGTGGTGTAAAAAACGTAAAAGAAAAAATGGATACCTACAATATCTAGTGAAAGTAGTGGTTTCTTAAATTGGGAAGCTATATTGGGTTTATATTGGTAGGGGGTTAAATAATGTTATTTTTAGAGGCATTTTCCAATATGTACTCAAGTTATGTGTATTTTTAATATGCCACAAACGCACGTGATAGGTGAGAGGTTCACTTAGTGAATCCCCTATGAGGCAGGGAGGGGAAGAGGAGGACACATGTGGTAGGAGGTGGAGGAGTTAGAGTGGGTGGATGTGACGGGAGAGGATGGCGAAGAGGCAAAGGAGACAAGGATATGGGGGGGAGAGGAGACAATAGAGGAGGGGTAGAGGTAGGAGAGGGGAAGGGAGGGGGAGGAACTTGGGGGAGAGGCATAGGTGGAGGTGTGGGAGAGAGGGTTGAGGCAAAGGTAGGAGGAGGAGGAGGCGGAGGTGGAGGGGGGAGGAGGTGGAGGCAGTGGGAGGCAAGGAGGAGTGAGGAGGATGACAGAGTTGTGGAGGAGGAGCAAGAGGAGGGGTGGGGGAGGTGGATACAAAGAAGGAGCAGTGGGAGGAGGATGAGGGAGAAGAGGCTAAGGACAGGGGAGAGAGAAGGAGAGGAGATGAAGGTAGGAGGAGGAGGGAGAGGCGGTGGGAGAGGAGGAGAAAAAATCTTTTAAAGTTACAAAGGCTTTAAGAATTAGCATATAGGATTTGGGGTTTGGGGTTTAGGGTTTAGGTTCTATAACACTCTAGTAAATTCTTTTAATAAAAACTTAAATAAATGTTATAGAATGATTTCTAAAATGTTATCAAACTCCTAGTGTTAGGGTTTACCTTTCGGGTTTTACGGCTTGGGATTTAGGGTTTCATGTTTAGGGTTTAGCTTTTAGGTTTTAGGGTTTAGGTTTTAGATTTTATGGTTTGGGATTTATAACACTAAAGTTACAAAACACTTTTTAGAATATTAAAAAGAAAACTAGTTTTTAGGGTTTAGGGTTTAGGGTGTAGGATTTATAACACTTCAGTAAACTCTTTTACTAAACACATAAATAGAAGTATAAAATGCTTTTCAAAATGTTATAAATCGATTAGGGTTTAGGTTTGGGGGTTTGAGGGTTTATGGTTTAGGGTTTCAGGTTTATGTTTTAAGGTTTATAACGCTTTAGTAGATTATTTTAATAAACACTTAAATAAAAATTACAAAACAATTTTTTAAATGTTCTAAAATGATTAGGGTTTAGGTTTTAGGGTTTATAACACTTTAGTAAATTATTTTAATAAAAAAATAAAGATATCATTTTAAACCAAATGAGAAGGCAGAAATGGCTACCACAAATCGTCGTCCTTGAAAATTGGGGTAAATGGAAATTAGTATTTCGGGAGCTATTTTAGTTTTGTAGATCTCCCTTGAAATAAGGCTATGCTAACCTCTATACCAATTTTTCTAATAAAATAATTTTGGGGCTACTATTAATAATGCACTATGATACAAAAAATTATTCCATTCAAAATTGGAAACCCTTAAATGTTGTCCAAGTGGTAAATTTCACCGCTAATATTATCCACTAAGATTATTTTTTTTGAAATATGTATGCAAAAAAATGTTACTGTAGATAATCACAATATAACTTGTAATCAATTTATAATTTAGTTAATTTATATGTGTGTTTAATTTATATGGCTTCCCTAGTCTGTTAATTTAATGTTAACATTTTCTTTTAACTTAAATTGAAAACAAATGTCAAAATAGATATGCTTATAATTATTGTAATCGGAAGAATAGATCTTCCATAGTTCTAATTTAATTATTAAGTTTGATGGAATATATTTCAACTAGATGGAATGTGTTGGAACATTCATAGTAATATTTTAATCTTTAAAAATATTACAAATTCTTTCCCAAGGTATTAGATTTAAATGGTAAGGAAATTTCATGTACTTGAATGACTATATTTGTACATGGGGGAAATCTTCCTAGATGTATTACTTATCATTTAATACTAGGATATTATGTGTGTGAAGAGATATGTTCTTCATTCATGAGACTGTAGCTTTCATTTCCAACAGTGGAGGAGAGATTGACAATATAATATTTTAATTTAAGACATGAATCTTAAATTAAATTTCTTATATCCACCTCCAACTCCATCACCTCCTCCTCCTCCACCTCCACCTCCACCTTCAACTCCACCTCAAATTACACCTCCACCTCCTCCTCCTCCTCCTCCTCATCCACATCCACCTCCTCCTCTCCTCCACCTCCACCTCCACCACCTTCTCCTCCACCTCCACCTCCACCACCTTCTCCTCTTCCTCCTCCTCCACCACCTCAACATCCCTCACCACCTCCATCACCTTAACCTTCACCCCCTCCTACACCTCCACCTCAAACTCCCCCTCCTCTTTTCTCCTCCCCCACCTACACCTACTCTTCCCTTACCTCCACCTCCACCTCCTCCTCCACCTTCGACTACGCCTCCACCTTTGTCTCCACCTCCTACACCACCACCTCATCCTCTTCGTCCACTTCCTCTACATCTACCTCCAACTCCACCTTCATCTCCTCCACCTCATCCTCTTCGTCCACCTACACCACCACTTCCTCTACATCTACCTCTAACTTCACCTTCATCTCCTCCGCCTCATCCTCCACCTCCACCTCCGCATCCACCACCACCTCCACTACCTCCACCTCAACACCCTCCTCCTCCTCTAATTCCACCACATCCTCCTCCTAATCCACCTCAACTTCCACCTCCACCTTCACCTCCTCCTCCATCTCCTTCTCCACCACCTCCATCTTCTCCTCCTCCTCCACCTCCTCCACTACCTCCTACTCAACCACCACCTCTACCTCCACCACCTCAACCTCCACCCTCTCATCCCCCTCCTCCTCCTCCACCTCCACCTACTCGCTCTCAACCCCCTCCTCCTCCTCCACCTCCACCTCCACCTGGTCCTAATCCACCTCAACCTCCACCTCCACCTTCACCTCGACCTCCACCTCAAACTCCACATCCACCATCTCCT
>APFE031348653.1:0-32738 GCA_000404065.3 Pinus taeda
TTAAACTTCTGTGGAAACCATACTCTATAAAGAAAGAATCAACTTTTTCATACCACGACCTGGGTGCTTGCTTTAAACCATATAAGGCCTTTTTCAGTCTGCAAACAAGATGTTCCTGCCCATGCTTTACATATCCTTCTGGCTGTACTAAGTAAATTTCTTCTTTTAAATCACCATTTAAAAATGCAGATTTGACATCAAGCTGGTATAATTCCCAATTATGTTTAGTAGCTAAAGCAATAAGTAATCTGATTGTATTTAGTTTTGCAAAGGTATCATCAAAATCTATACCTTCTTTTTGTGAATATCCTTTTGCAACCAACCTATCTTTTAACTTATCTATACTTCCGTCTGCATTCATTTCTGGTTTGAACAGCCACTTACATCCTATAGGAGTTTTATTTTTAGGCAGTTCTACTAAATCCCAAGTATCATTTCTAAAGATTGATTCCATTTCTTCATCCATTGCAGCTCTCCATTCCTTAAATTGACTAGCTTCTTTATAATTAGAGGGTTCTACAATGTTCAAAACTTTTGACATTAAAGCATAGTTTCTCAACTTCAATGGTAATTGAGTCTTCCTACCTGACCCCCTTGGTAGGGGTGGACTTACCTCAAATTTGTTTTCCTCTGTAATAATTGGGCCTGCTTTTTCACCTTCTTGCTGTTCTTCTTCATTCTCTTCTTCCTTCTCCTGTTCCTGCTCCCTCTCATCCTCGCTGCTTTCCTCCAACAGCAATGGAATGTGCCAATCATCTCCAACATCAGCTTTCCTTTCTGCCCCTGTTCATGAAAGACTACATCTCTACTAGCAAATGTCTTACGAGAGTCAGGATTGAACAATTTGTATGCCTTAAACTCTGTGCCATAACCAACTAGGATGCATTTAACTGCCTTAGGGTCTAGTTTCTTTCTATCAGCTTTGGGTACATGTGCGAATGCCTTTGACCCAAAGACTCTCAAATGATTTACTACTGGTTTAAAACCATATAAGGCTTCAAAAGGGGTTTTGAAACCAAGAAACCTAGTAGGACTTCTATTTTTCAAATATACAGCAGTATCTATCGCTTTTGCCCAAAACATATTAGATAGACCCTTACCTTGTAGCATGCTCCTTGCACACTCCACCAATGTTCTGTTTTTACGCTCTGCAACTCCGTTTTGCTGTGGTGTATGCGGCACTGTATATCGGTGAACAATCCCGTGAGTTTTGCAGTATTTCATGAATTCCTTTAATTTGTATTCTCCTCCTTGATTAGATCGGAGAATTTTAATACTTTTTCCAAACTATTTTTCTACCAGGGTTTTGAACTCTATGAAACATTGGAAAGTCTGACTTTTCTTGTTTAAAAAATAAACCCAAGAGTACCTAGTGCAATCATCAGTAAATAACAAAAAATAGTATGCTCCCCCTAGCGACCTTGTCTGCATGGGACCACATACATCAGTGTGCACTAGCTCTAAGATTTCAGTTTGCCTCTTCCTATCATGCACAGGAAACTGTTCTCTGTGCATCTTTCCTAGGGCACAACCATCACAATTCAACTGAATGTTACGAAAGATGGGGAGACCTTCGACCATACCTCTCTTTTGTAACAACATAAGATCCTGCAGATTCAGATGACCAAACCTCTGATGCTAGAGTTCTTCAGCTGTCGACTCTCCTGCAACCATGGCTTGCTTTGGTATACTTTTTGCATCCAACCTGTACAGGCTTCCAACTCGGATGCCTGTTGCAGCAATTTCATCCCTGCAATCCTTTATCACACAGTGAGTCTTGAAGAATTCGACATGCATATCTTGGTCAGCCATCATGGATACAGATATTAGGTTTTTCTTTATTCCAGGTACATATAACACATTTGAGAGGTGACTAACTTTTCCATTAGGCAACTTAACTAAAATCACCCCATGACCTTTAATCTGATATCCATTATCATCCCCTAGATATATTTTTGATCCATTTATAACTTCTTCAAGAGTGTCAAAAAATTCTTTATTACCTGTCATGTGTGATGATGCTCCGGAATCGACATACCAGATGTCATCTTCGTTTGATGCTGTTAGGGCACAGTTGACTATGAACAGTCGAAATTCATGACTAAAGTCTTCTTCTTCTTCTACAAAATATCCTCTGTGTTTTGGATTTACCTGTCTCCTCCTTGCCTCATGAGTCTGTTTCTTATGATAACAATCTCTCTGTATATGACCCATTTTTGCACGATAAAAGCATTTCTTTTCATAATGATTTGCAAGCATACCTTTCTGAGAGTGCAGATTCTTTTGTGATGTTCCTCTTCTTTGCTTTGATCGCTGCTGTGACTGCCTTCCTTTAGATAGTCTTCATTTTGCCACCAGCGCGAGATCGTCACTTTGGGGGTTTAGATTCAGGTTCTGCCTTCGATCTTCCTCTTGCTGCAAGATCGCAGTGAGATCATCGAACGTGGGTACTTTCTCCCTTGCCGAGACTCCAGTGATGAAGGTTTGAAAATCATCACACATCCCATTCATTGTAATTGCAACAAGGTCTTCATCAGCTACCGCCACTCCAATGGCCTCCAATCCGTCCTTAACATCCTTAATCCATGCTACAAATGCAGTAGCAGACTCCCTTTCGTCCATCCTCATCGAAAATAGCTTGCTTTTCAGAGCCAAAACGCTGTTTGTATTGTGGGTCTCATAGAGATTTTTTATTTTCGTCCAGATTTCGGCGGACGATTTATAATCTCTGATATGTGCAATGACATTGTCTTTCACAGACATCTTCAGTAGGACTTTGGCTTTGTTTTCTCGTTTTTCCCAATCTTCCTTCTGTTGAGCTGTTGCCGGCTTCTGCTCGTCGCCTGTCACTATAGCCCAAGCATTCGCACCTTCGAGCAGAGTCTGGATCTTGAACTTCCAGTTCGTGAAGTTCGATCCGTTGACTTTACGAGACTCGTTAAGGTAAGACTCCATCGTGTTACTCATTTTGAATCTATTTAACAACAAAAAACAATACCTGTCAGATCGATCTGTCACCTCTGCCACCGATCTGCAGTGTCTGGCACTCCCGCTCCAATGAGCAACTTCGGTGTTTCCAACACAGCCAAAACAACGATCTGATCACAATTGATCCGATCCACCTCTCCCGGATTGATCTGGCACTTCGCCGATCCTGCTCTCCTTGCAGATCGCCAACACGAAGTCGAGGTTTCCTGCAGATTTCCTCTGGCACTTTCCCGATCTGTCTCTCTCGCACTGATCTGCACCTCCACCGATCTGCTCCGTTTGCAAACCACCAAACGAAGTTCACGCTGTTCAGGGATCTCCTTGGCGCTACCCCGTGCGAAAAATCCGCGCTAATTAAAAATCACTTAGAGTAAAAATATTGGTGCGTTTTTCCCGGCAAAATCCGCGCTAATCGGGCTTTCTGGCACAATAGCGCGATGTCTCCCCCAAAATCCGCGCTCTAGCGCGATTTCTCCCTGAATTTCCGCGCTCTAGCGCGATTTCTCCCTGAAATCCTGCGCTAATCGGGCTTCTAGCGCGACTGTCTGCGCAAAATCCGCGCCAATCGGCCTTTCTGCTGAGAGAAAAAAAAAAATTCCGAGTCCGAGCCAGGTGTTCTGCAGTCCACCTGCTCAATCGAGCACAGAGCTCTCGTGTACACACTCCGCCTCACACGCAATTCCGCCACATAGGCAAGCTAGCTTCTACAGGCACTTCAGCCTCACAGGTGACAAAGATCAGGCTCACTCAACCTCAGCTCTGATAACAAGATAAAATATGCACTGAATTGAAAAGCAAGAGATGTAGCTCTCACGTGTGGCCTGCACCTCGAGACTACAATCACAAAACTTGAGAGATGTCTCTCGTTCACTCTATTGCAATTCAATCAAAAGATTACATCATTAAATACAATACTAGGAAATAGGAAGTTGTATACAAACCCCATAACTATAGGAACTACTTCTAAACTAGGGAGAAAGTTACAACAATGTAACCATTTTCTCCATTAATAATAAAATAATATTAATTATTCTCAACTTTTACTTCCTTGAGATATGCCACAGCATCAACTTTTACTTCCTTGAGATATGCGACAGCACCACACACTCGTCCGGAGCTGTATTAGATTATTCAGAAGCAACAAAAATGTCAGAACATAAGCAGCTTACCAATCATCCGTTTTGTATAAAGATGTAAACAAATGCACTCAAAAGGACAAGGATTTAGCAAGGAATAGGAATGGGGATGCTAGTACCGGAGTAACAAGGAATAGAAAATGGCGATCATGGCGATACATTGTTACTGATCAACTAGGGGTTATCTCCTGGGTTGGTTCTTTATCCGCTTCTAGGTATTGATCTGGAAATTGAACTACTTAAACTGCACCCGACGCATCTCCATCTCTTTCTACTATGGATGCTACTTTATTGGTTTGTTGCTACTAGGTCTTGCTTGATCTTCCCTTGCTTCTGGTGTTACCTTAGCTTCTAGATTATATGTTGCTGGTCCTGGTTCATTTTCTTAATCTACTGAATAAACATAGGATTCTACAACTGCTCTTGTCGTTTCTCTTGGTGTTTCAATGCCTGGGACTGGTTCTCGACCTGGAGGATCTGCATATGGTGATTAGGATGCTTACTCTGCTACTAATTTACCTACTGGATATGCTGCTAGCGGTACTGGTGGATCGAATCTTGTTAGAACTTTTGTTTCTTACTCTACTGGTGCGACTAGATATGGTTCGGATGTGGAACTAACTGGATCTCGTTCTCTAACATGAAAGGTGGACTCTGGCTACACGAAAGGTGGACTCTGGATTCTGCGTCTGTAGCCTTTGTGTTTTCTCTTGGTAAAGAGATCTATGATCTTAGCTCTATTACTATTACTGGTGCTGAACCGACATGATCTATTTTTTTGGTGCTATATCTACTACTATCGCTACTGGTGGTTCTTTTACTCTATATCAATCATGAAAAACTCCTTCAGCTCATTCACCTCTAGACCTAAAATCATCATATTCATCTTGATCACTATCTCTATCACTACATTAGGTGGTTTTATCTAATGCGGTGGTTATTTCCCGTTCCCCATGTGTAGTGGTTAGTTCCCTATATGTGTCTCTATATGGATCATCCACAACTCGATCAGGAAGGTCATCATCTCGATCACAAGGTACTAGTTCATTTGCTTAATCGACAAGATCTACTTATGTTGAACCTGTTGCTGTAGAGTCAACTACATATTCAACTGAAAAAACATCTACTTTTCTTGTTGCTGCTGGTACTAGAGGTGGTGGCGGGTAAACTATTGGTCCTATATAGCTGGATTAGCTTTCTGGGCATGGGTATGTATCTTCACCTGCTTCAATGGTTGCTGAATCAACTACTGGATTAACTGAATCACTTGTTTACAATCCCTTCGCTTATACCTTTGTTCCTTGCCCTGCCTACGCCTAGATTAATAGGTACTAGCAGCCACCACTGAATAGGTACTAATAACAAGTTAGGTGTATGAGCGTTCTGGGATGATCCAACGACGAGAATGGAGTTCTTCCACCAAGGTATAAGTGGATATTTTATCTATAACGATTCTGGTCAATAGATGGATGATGGCACAGAACAGGATCTGTTGCTAGTGTTGTTGGGTTAGATGATGGTATTGGATAGACAGACGCTGCGTAGGGTGCTTCGAGTTGATATGCTTCTGGTTCTAGATCTCGATCAGGTATAAGTGGATATTCTGTAATCTCCATTGACTGATTAATTAGAACTTCCATTGTTGGGTGTCCAACTGCCTTTACCTTAGCCATTGGGTAAAGGGGTGAAGCTTAGTAGACTGGAACTAGGTAATCTACTGGATCATTCACTGGCTCTGGATTAACTGACTTTGGTACCTTTGGTATGGGAACCATGTCAATCGCTTCTGAATCAATTGGATCACTTTCTTAATTAGCAGAATCAACAGACTCTACATTTACTGAATCTACCTCTCCTAGCGCTGGGTAAACTCAAGATGGAACTACGTGAAGGGAAGCTGGGATGGGAATAGATACCAGGCAAGATAGTGGTGGGTAAGCTATTGATAATGGGTCTCGATCTTACATTCCGGCTACCTCTTCTTCTCTTGTTATTGTTGTTGCTGCAAACAACTGCTACTGATCTACTAGCTCTTCTACTGCTTATGTTACTTATGCTACTCGTCTTGCTTAAACATATTACTCTACATCTACTCTACATCTACTGGTGTTGGGTCTACTGCTTAGTCAGCTGCATCTACCTCTATTTCTACCTATGCTACTAGTGATGGATAAGAAACTGCGTCTCCATCACTAACCTTAGATCTCGGCTCACACGACCAGAGTTGGTGGTTGAGAAATAGCTCTGTGTACCATTAGTTCCTGACCCAGACAATAGCTCCCCTTTCCTTTATTTGGTGCCGGCTCATCATAGATGCAACAGTATTAGTTGTCGGCTCATCACAGCCTATTATACTATATTTAGTATCACCTAAACCTTGAGCTCCGAAACATCCATGCTCACTTAGATAATATAATGTTCCCTAAAGGACTAATCCTCATCTGTCCAAGAAAGGTGTGAAGGTATAATCACTGGGGCCTAAACCTCTGTACGATAGTTGAGGGGCTGGTCATCATCTCGACCTCTTGTTGCTATTGGGTTGGATATAATCCATATCTCCAAGAAATAGTTCCAGTGATCATCTATCCAAGCAAGTTCCCAAACATGAGTGGACTCACAAGTTCATTCACACTCTAGATGTTAGACCAAGGAGTTGGTATGTTCATGAAGAGACTAGGAGAGACTTGAGAGACAAGAGATTGAGACATAGTATCTAAGAAGTTTTGCATGACATTCAGATTTGCATCAGAAGATCCCACACTCACTATAATTTTGAAACAGATGTGGAGAAGAATCTGAACCTTCATGCCCAGTGAAAAGAGTGGGTCACTTGGAACCAGAGCATCTACATCAGTTTTCATGAACATATGGATAACTATTAGTTAGAGAAGATCCCTAGAACATCATTTTCTTGAGCTCTAAATGAAGGTATGGATCAGGTCAAAATTGAATCACTAGATTATCCTTATACTCCCAAGATCTAATGGATATGAAATTGGACAAGGTAATGTGTTAGAAATTCCGAGGATATGGAGATGTATATTTATCTTCATATAGATATGTTGTTGAAGCTAGTGGATCTACAATTTGAGATAAGGTGTAATATCCATTGGCCTGAATGTGTGTTATCATTTGATCAGGGAAATGATATACCTCACTGCACCCCACCCATGGGTCAAGTGGGAGTTTCTCTTGGACACCTTTACCAACCTTCCAACAAAATAGTTAATGAATTGATGGAAGGGCATCAATAAGAGCTTTCTAAAACATCCAGCCTTTTTGTGGGATTTGAACACCTCAAACAATCCAGTAGCTTCTAGCTGGATAGATTTTGATCAAATAACCTCTGTCCATAATCCATCTGAATTTATTATCCTCCATACGCTCTTGGCTACCAAGGCATAAATAGTAATATTTTTTTGAAAATCTAGCCCCCTTGGGATTTTGGGAGAGCAAATTTATTCCACTTAACCAAAGGCAACCCTTATTTCTCCCTACTACCATACCATATGAATTAGAAATAGAGCCACTGAATCTTGTAAAGAATGCCCCCAGGGATCAAAGATAGTATTTACCATAAGACATGTTGTGCTTCTAAAACTGTTTTAACTAGAACTAGTCAAACCCATCTTGATAACCAATAGTTACACTAGTGGTGAATAAGGTTCTCCATTTTCCTTATAAGCCAATTCCAATCAAGCTTTCAATAATCATTTGCTTTTAAGAAAAAGCTTTTCTCGCTAGATAATCAGATCTTTACCCATAATCTATTAAGAACTGCAATATATATATATATATGTGTATGTGCTCTATAAAGGTGGGAAAAAGGTTCCAGAGAAAATAGGATCCATCTTACCTACTAGATTATAAGCACTAGATGAAATAAGAAATCACATAAAATAATAGAGTTAGAATTTAATAACTAACTCCAAAGATTGGACAAAAATAATCGACAAGAACATTATAACAAAAGAGTAACATGGGACTGATAAATCAGAACAAATCTAAGGGGATGGGCTAGAGTAAAATGTGTCAAATTGATATAACCCATATGTCTTTCAACCAACATAAAGGTGCAACAGTTAAATAGAACATGTAGGGTAAAAACACCTTGAAATTGTAACATTTAACTACCCATAATAATAACAAGTTACTTTCTATTGTTTATCCAATACCAATTCTAGACAAGAGTCCAAAATTTCTCTTGAAATAGAACATCTAAAAAAAATACAAAGTGGGAACTCCACTATAATTACCCATCCATTGAAACAAATGCATATACCTCAACACTCCCTAAAAACCCACAACTTACAAACACATATAAATGATCTACTAAGGAACAATGATTTAATGCAATCTCACATCCTATGTTTACAAGAAATATATTTGAAAGAACCCATCTTATTACAAAAACTTGAAGATATATAGATTTTGGAACATTTCCAGTTTTAAGAGAAAAATGTAGAATCTACAATAGGAAAGATGATTCTTCATGACATGCATATTGCAGTTCCTAAATTCTATGTTGCACTTTTGCAACATTGACCAACACATTGCATACTGTTACAAAAACATTTTGTAATACACCTTCAAATTTATTCCAGGGAATGGTTATTCCAGGGAATGGTTATACACCCATATGAACAAGAGTGTGCCCTATGAAATGGTTATGGAATGGTTATTCCAGGATATCTTTAAAAAATTTAAGAAAGAAGAAGGTTATAAAGATAATAGATCTCAAGATAACAATAAATAATCTATGAAAACTATTAAAGAAAAACCATAAAGCCATCTCAGTGATTCTGAAGTTCCAGTAGCAAGAAAAATATCAACAAATATAACAATAAATAGATTTATGAAAACCAAAAAACAAAAAAAACATCACGTCATCTCAGTGATTCTGAAGTTCCAGTAGCAACAAAATTGTCAGCAAATATAACCATAAATGATGTATGAAAACCAAAAAAAAGTTACATCAAGCCATCCCAGTGATTCTGAAGTTCCAATAGCAACAAAAATATCAACAAATATGACTAGCAAAAATTCAATATTAAGAAACAACATGGAGAACTACATAAAATTATTTCGGGTAATTACCGAACATAAAAAAATGCAATGGATGGTTAAGAAATGCAGGGCCTCAAAAGCACAGAAATCCCACTTCTTGCTAATGGGCACAAAAAACCAGCTTCTTTCCCTAGACATTGCATTAACAACGATGATAAAAACGATGCAAAATCCAATATCGGATTTAACTTCACATCCGCAAGGTTGATAAAATATTCTTCAATCCGATTTAACTGCGCATGCACAATATTCCCCGTTAAATGCAGCATGCTGCATTGTCATTACTGGAGCAATCCGCCGTCAGGAATGTTCCGCCATCCTACTGTTGCATGCGCTTAATTAAGATACTGTTGCATGCCCTTTATTCGTTTACATTAAAGGTTGCCCAACATCACATTCACTTAACCAATTGAATAACTTTCATGAAGGGTTTTGTGAATAAAGTTATTCAGAGATCCAACTGAATAGAGAGGCTTTTGTGTCTAAAGTTAGCGTTTTGAACTGAATAAAAAGTTTGGTAAGTAAAATTATTCAAAGATGTAACTGAATAGAAGCTTTTGAGTGTAGAGTTATTCAGAGATCTGCTATTACATAATTTTTTAAATTACTAAATTTTAAAACCAGTGAATATGGTTTATTTAATTCTAATAAAAGTAAATCACAATAACTGGTTTTAAATATCTAGAAAATTAAAAAAAATATGTAGAAAATTAAAAAAAATATGTAATAGATTAGGAAAACAGATCTCTAAACCTCAATATTCTATAAAATAAACTACATGATTTTAACATCAAGCCAAAATCATTCCTTCACATCATACTAACATAATGACTAACATAATGGGGGAGATAAAATAACTCAAGCTTGTCTTAGCGGCTTCATATTAGAATATAGTTACTACTCCTCTACCTTCAAAAGGCTTGATCTTCATATTCGAATATAGTTACTATTGCTCTACCTTCAAAAGGCTTGATCGAAAGGCGGCTCTGAACACCAAAAGAAAAAACCATAAATCACTTACAATTTCTTCCATATAATGGTGTAAAATCCTGTCTATGCATACTTAAGAACTAGGGAAACTCTTAGAAATTTGAATTAATGCAAGAAGCTTACAGAAGTTTGAGGAAACCAAGCTCTGAAGCAGATGGAAGGAAACAGAGTCACTAGTCTGCGATGGATCACTAGTCAATAACCACTACTCATTACAAATTTTCTCAACAGAAGGAGAGAAGAACACCACCTCTTCTTATTAACGGACTCCACCATATAGACTTTTTACTATTGGTTGTAACTAGGGCTAACCAATCCTTGTTTTATATCTTGTTTTTGGAATTTCGAGATAGTGGAAACCCTTTTGTTTAACCAATAGCTGAAATGGTCATTTTCTGAATTAGCAAATAGATTAAATGGTCTTTTATATATAATATTTTTAGGAATTTGAAATTATGTAAAAGGCTTTGTTTAACTAAGAAAGGTAATGAAATCAATTATGCATTCAAAAATATATTTTAAACAAGAAGTTACAATCTCTAGGTCAAAGACCCATTTCATCTATCGTTAGACTCTGCTTTTGTTTTGAATATGTGAAATTAATTGGAAATTATATGATAGTTTTTTGTTTTCTTGGTAGGGGAAACCCAAAGGCATTTAAGTAGTCAAAATCACCTCTTGATTGCATGAGCTTGCCCACATACTAGCCTTTAACATTATTGGTTTTTTGATAGTGGAGTTACTAACTAGTGACCTTTTCAACACAAAATACCTTAGCAAAACAAAGCTTACCAAATTATACCATCTTAGATCTATCTAAACTCCTATCTATCATGGGCCTAGCTCTATGTAATCCCTAAGTCTAACAATATTAATATAATAGTAATATTAAATTTAATGATGTTTTTTACATGGAACCATAACAAAATTTATAATAAAACTATATCAAATTCATATTTTCAAATATTACAACTTTTATATGAAAATCTTTATGTCTAAAGGTTTTAGTATATCCATAAGATATGGTTTTCCTTTCAAAGATTTATTTTACAAATATTTAATTAAAATATATATTATAGTTTTTATCACCATGGTTATTTTCATTTTTTCCTAGACATTAAATTATTTTTTTTAATATTTTATTGGAGACTTGACATAATTAACCATCCCCTCATAATTAGTTGTAGAATGTGCCTCTCTACCCAATAATATTGATTCTTTTTATTGAATTGTATTGTAGTTTTTATCAACATGATTATTTTCATTTTTTCGGGTAGACATTAATTTTTTTATTAATATTTTATTGGAGAGGTGGTAGACATTAACTTTTTTATTAATATTTTATTGGAGAAGTGACATACCTATCCCCTCATATTGAGTTGTACAATGTGCCTCTCTACCCATTAATATTGATGGTGGTCATGGTCATTTACTTTGACCAATTTTTTATTTATTAAAATTTAAAAGAAAATAAAGCTAAATTATTCGAAATATAATTAAAACTATATTTATATATATTTTAAATTTTAAATTTTAAAAATTAGGCAATACTAATTTTCTAATAAATATTTTGATTTTAAAATTTAATGTAAAGTTATATAATATAGCATTTTTATTTGTTTAATGTTATAAAAACATTCCAAAAATTATATTTACGCAACTTTATTATTATTTTTAAAAATATTTGGTTTTTTTATATTAATTAAACTATCAAATAAAAAAAAATTTATTTATAATATTAAAATCAATAATTTTTGCCATACATTTTTCTTTTTACATTTTTTTGTTTTCGAGAACATTATAATTTCTGTTCAAATATTAATGTAATATATATTTAATATTAAATTTGAGAATAAAGACAAAAACTACAAAAAATCTTCCTAAAGACAACACCTTTACCTTCAAGTTGTGTTTAGTGCGACTTTTTGGAAGCTTTTCCGCTCGATTATTTGAGTCTAATTTCTCTAAAATCCAACAGAAATTCATTGAAATCACAACTTTATTTGTAAACAGTGCATAGTAGAAGTGCCCTAGGGGTTTTTCACGGTGATGAATCCATATATATAGTAAAAAAACTAGTTTAGATAACACAAATCAAGATTTCAACACGAATTTTTCCACAAGATTCTTGTCATTTTTGAAATTATGAAATAGATTAAATGGTTTTTTTTAGTATTTTTAGCAATTTTGAAATGATGGAAAATGCCTTGTCTAACTAATATATGGAGTTGTCTTTAGCCCTAAGTTGTCAAAATCACCCACTAATAGCATCATCTTGCTCACAATAGCCCTTAGTATTGTTGGGTTTTCACTATTGGAGTTAAGAACTAGTGACCTTTGACCACATAATACATTAAGAGAACGGAGTTGACAAAATTATACCAGCTTAGATCCATCTAACTCTCGAGAGAGATCAAATCCCTAGTTTTTAGCACCATGATTACTTAGACATTAGTTTTTTTATTAATATTTTATTGGATACGTGACATACTTACCCAGCCCCTCATACTCAGTTGTAGAATGTGTCTCTCTACCCAATAATATTGATGGTGGTCATCGTCATTTACTTTGACCAATTTTTTATTTAGTAATCTTTAAAAGAAAATAAAGCTAAATTATTTAAAAATATAATTAAAACTATTACACATATATATATATATAATATATATATATATATATATATATATATATATATATTATATATATATATATATAATTTTAATTTTAAAAATTAAGAATACTATTTTATAATAAATATTTTGATTTAAAAATTTAATGTAAATTTATGTAATATAGGGTTTTTATTTGTTTTACTATTATAAAAACATTTTAAAAATTATATTTACCCAACTTTATTATTATTTTTAAAAATGTTGGTTTTTATATTAATTAAATTTATCAAATAAATTTTTTATTTATAATATTAAAATAAAAAAACTAGGTTAAATAACACAAATCAAGATTTCACCACAAAATTTTCCAATGGATTTCAGCACCCAAAACTCCAAAAAGTTGCACTAAAGGAAACTCCTTTAGTTTCAAGTTGTCTTTAGTGCGGCTTTTTGGAGGCTTTTCCCTTGGATTATTACAATATAATTTCTGTGAAATCCGGCAAGAATTCACTGAAATCACATGTTTGATGGTTGATAAATCCATATATACAGTCAAAAAACTAGTTTAAATAACAAAAATCAAGATTTCATCACAAATGCCTCCATAGGATTCTAGCACGAGAAAATCCAAAAAAGTCGCACTAAAGAAAACTCCTTTAGTTTCGAGTTGTTTTTAGTGTGACTTCTTGGAAGCTTTTCCAGTGGATTATTCTCATCTAATTTCTCTAAAATCAGACAGGAATTCATTGAAATCATAAGTTTGACGGGTAACCCTTGCACAATAGAAGTGCCCTAAGGGTTTTTGAGGGTGTTGAATCCATATATAAAGTTAAAAAACTAGTTTAAATAACACAAATCAAGCTTTCACCACAAACTTTTCCACCAGATTCTAGCACTGGAAACTCCAAAAAGTCGCACTAAAGACAACTCCTTTAGCTACAAGTTATCTTTAATGCGACTTTTTCGAAGCTTTTCTCGTGGATTATTCGAGTCTAATTTCTAAAAAATTTGACAAGAACTCATTGAAATCACAAGTTTGATGTGTAACACTCAAGAATAGAAGCGCCCTAGGGGTTTTGTGAGATTGTTGAATCCATATATAAAGTAAAAAAAACCTGGTTTAAATAATACAAATTAAGGTTTCACCACAAATTTTACCACTAGATTTTGACACAAGAAACTCTGAAAAGTCGCACTAAAGAAAACTCCTTTAGTTTTGAGTTGTCCTTAGTGCGACTTTTTGGACTTGTGGATTATTCTTGTCTAACTTATCTAAATTCTGTCATGAATTCATTGAAGTCACAAGTTTGAAGCATAACCGCTTCACAATACAAGTTCCCTTGGTGTTTTTCACGGTGTTGAATCCATATATACTGTAAAAAAACTAGTTTAAATAAAGCAAATCAAGGTTTCACCACATATTTTACCACCAGATTCTCGCACTGGAAACTCCAAAAAGCCGCACTAAAGACAACTCCTTTAGTTTCTAGTTGTTTTTAGTCTGACTTTTTGGAAGCTTTTCAGGTGGATTATTCTGGTCTAATTTCTCTAAAATCCGGCATGAATTGAATGAAACCACAAGTTTGATGGTTAACCCCTAACCATCAAACTTGTGGTTAGGGGTTTTGCTGATCCATATATACAGTAAAAAAAGTAGTTTAAATAACATAAATGAAGATTTCACAACAATTTTTTCCACCACATTCTGGCATCGGAAACTCCAAACAATCAAATTAAAGACAACTCATCTAGTTTCGAGCTGTCTTTAGTGTGAATTTTTGGAAGCTTTTAGGGTTGATTATTCTGGACTAATTTCTCTTAAATCTGGCTCAAATTCATTGAAATCACAAGTTTGATGGGTAACCCCTAAACAATAGAAGTGCCCTAGGGGTTTCTCAATGTTAAACACACATGGACAGCAAGAGAGATATGAAAGATAAAACATGCAATACAATTTTTATTGACCAATGATATACATTTATAGTACATTATGTGACCGTTGGGATTCACATCCCAAGGTCTCTTGGACTACTTATTCTATTCAGTTTCCACACTAACCCATTGAGGATTAGGTGTCCAATATTCTCCCCCTTAATCCGAAGGGTTATGTATGGGTCCAAGAAGAGAGCTATAATAGAAAATCTGCAAAAATGCATGGCAACACTAGGTTGAATGTGCTCTCTGAAATGTTGGTATAAAGGGCGGTGGTTTAAGGATGGCCACCACCACTGGAACGCTTAGTGGAGTTCTCAGAACTCTTTCAAAATTGGCAAGAAGCTGGAGTCTTCTGCTAGAGGAAGTGATCCTATTGTTTTGAAGAGGGAAACATTCAACAAATAAAGGGAGGTCTCACCCCACATGAAAGGGAAAACTTCAACCTGAAAAGGGAAGTCTCAACTCTGGAATGCTTAATGCAATTCTTGAAACTCTTCCAAAACTGGCAAGAAGCTCGAGTCTTTTGCTAGAGGAAGTGTTCTCAATTTTGTTTCTGGAACTCTTCCAAAACTGGCACGAAGCCGAAGTCTTCTGCTAGAGGAAGTGTTCCAGATTGCCAACCGAAGGCATGTTCACGAGCATCTTTGTCTTTGGCTACAACTCTGAAACTGGTGTGGCAGATTGTGGCTCAGGCTTGCTTGATGTGATTTTGAAGCTTGTAGATGACCATCATTCCCCCCCTTGTCATATACAAGGTGAGATGATGCAGAAAACTCAACTGCAAGACTGTTCAACACTTTGGAACAAGTTCTGACATGTGATTAGAATATCTTCTTGGTTGTTGATGCCCATTGCCAAGAAGCGATCCATCCAAGATGAATCTTTGTTCTTGCAGGACATTTGCTTATGAAGCATCTATGTGAAGAATGGCTAGTTTTATGACAATGCTTACATGGATAAAGATCAAAACAATGATCTTTTAGATGGCCAACTCGATCTCAGTGTTGGAATTTCACGATCTGTTGTTGTTGTTGCTGTGGAAGAGGAGCAGAGTCTGGAAGACCTGGAGGTGAACTTTCATGAGGAGCAGGTGAACTGTCATGAATAAATCCAACAATCTGAAAATGAATGGGCTTTGAGTAGTCTGGAATATGAAAGGACAAGTCCTTGTCATATCCAAGACCAGTTCTGTGCTTGTTGTGGAAAAGATGTTCCCAAGGTCTGATGATGGGCTTGGGAAGTGCAGACTGAGTTTCTGCATCTGTATGTACAACTGTTGCTTTATTTGGTATTAAATCTGAACCAACTGTAACATTATTGTCTCACTGTTTATGGGAGTCTGTTTCAATTTTCTGAACAGAAGCAGGTTCAGAATGATGACTCCACTGTTGTAATTCTTCTCGCTGGAATTGAGATTCAAGCTGTAAAAAATCAATCTTTTCATGTAAATCTTGTAAACAACTATGAATATCGGTGATAAAATCTTTGCTGATTTTGACTGTATTATCTATAGTAGAGAGTATTAGATTGTCCAGTAACTCTAATATTTCATCAATTGGAACCATTTTTCTTCAGCAAATTTTTACTCCCTTTTGTGAAATGACTTTGTTGTCCAACAAATATCTTGGTCCAAATATGCTCTTGTAGAGCTTTCAAAACCTTTAAAAGAATTCTAGCTCTCCTCTGCGAGTATCTCAAAACAATATCACTAAAGACAATAAAGACTCCAAACAATATCGCTATCAATTACTATTGTTACTCAACACTCTAATTGTTTGAGACGCATGGAAAGTCGATAAGCATAAAATGATTCGCCTAAGGAAATGGTTATTGAAAAGGCAATACCCTTGACTGAGCTCTAAAAGCCGAACTTTGACCCCCAAAACAAAAGATGGATTGCTTCCAAATGTTGTGCTGCTCCCAAATGCTGGAGTAGATGCAGCAGCAAGTGCTAGAGTCGATTGACCAAAAGCTGTAGTGCTCCCAAAACCAAAGGAAGGAGTAGTGGAGGTAATTCTGTCACTTTGATGCAACCTCGAAGATCTAAGTACTCGAGAGTGGTAATGTTTCCTAGGGTTTTGTGGAAGATGCTCAAGTTGCGCGTCCCCGAGCAGAGCATAGTGAATGAATCTCAGCTGATCTTCATAATAATCTACTGAATCAATTACTTAATTTCTTGCTACTGTTAGAGGTACGCCTGGACAGGTTCCTAATTCAAAGCTTCTTCTTGGAGGAAGATCTAGAGATTATAAATCGGCTTCACATATAGGATCGAGACCTGTGGGATGATCTCGGCTTCCATTTTTGAGAACATAATGGGTTAAAGGCCGGTGTTGTAATCCGGGTTTCAGGTTTTGATACTAGGCCCTATTTGACACCATTAGACGATTTTATGTTCGTTCGGACATTCGTACCCGTTTGAACGCTCGTCAATTCGTCTGAAATGGCTGAGAATGTACCAGACGAAGCTTTCAGCAGCGGCGAAGTCAATGGCAGTGATGGGGAAACCCCAACCTTAAATCAAGAGAAGAAGCATGCATCAATGCTCAAACACCTCGCAGATATCAATAATGCCCGTCTTCAGCAATCCCAATAACGTAAAATTGAAACCCTCTCTGCACATGTATTTGAATCGGTTGATTTTTTTCTCAAAGGTTTCTCCGAGATCAAATAGAAAATCCATAAACGGATAGATGAATTTCACGAAGAAACAAGCACTCAAGAAAAAACCCTTCTCAAATCATGTTTAGAGACCTTAGCTTTAGATATCAATGGCCTTGAAAATATGGTTGCTGTGAATTCATATTTCTTGCCCTCATATGAAGTACGAAGTGCACAGAATGCCACTGCAGAGCTGAAGGAGCAGTTGGATAATTTGAATTCTCAGCTTCTACCGAAAAAGAAATTTACTTTCAAAAACAAGGTCACTAAAAAGAACCCTGAAGCCATTCAAAAGCCTGAAAGTGCAGTAAGAAAAGTGAATGATAATAATGTTGTCACTCTCCGAAAAGACAACTATTGTGCTCCTCGTTTCCAAAACAGGGAAGGAATGGTTCTCGTTAATGATCTGGATGCTCTAAAGATGGGGATTTTGCACTATCAGACTCAGTGAATTGTAAAATTTATCTTCGGGGTTGGTTGAGGGCACTGTTTATTCATAGAGTGAACGGCTTCCAGGTGTTTGTACGGCCCGTTATGGGTTTTGTACTTATAGAATCAGTGGAGAATTGCGTGTTCATTCTTGCATCTCATCAAATTAGGATCCACCAGACTACAAATACAGACGTTTATCTTAGGGTTCGTAGTAGATCGATAGTTGAGTATACCAACAGAGTCAGGTTTGCTCCTTATGCAATTTTTTTACCGAGGGAACAAGGAGGGGTTGCAACAGTCAGATCTTAAGGATGAAACTAGAATGTGGTCTAATGTTGATGACATTCGATGGTTGCGAGCTGTGTCATCACCCAAGTGGAGTGTTCTTCCAAAGGATGATCGGTTGCCTCTCGTAGACATTTCTAGTTTGAAGGTAGAGGAGAGCATTTATGGACAGAGAGCACAGGTAATGGCAGAGAATGAGACCGTACGTACAGAGAGGAGATTATGTTAGGACAGAGGCAGCGCTGGTGCGCCAGAGGGCGTTATGTCACGACAGAGGCAGTTTTGGCATTGTCAGGCAGAGGAATGTTTCATCGTTCAAGTGAATATGGTAGACAGAGTGCAGGTCTGTATAAAAGAATATGGTAGAAATAAATTGCACAGAAAGGCCATAAACAAATGGCTCAAATTAATTATGCAGGGCAGGAATACGCCTGCTCTGATACCATGTTAAACACAAATGGAGAGCAAGAGAGATATGAAAGATAAAACATGCAATACAATTTTTATTAACAAATGATATACATTTATAGTACATTATGTGACAGTTGGGATTCACATCCCAAGGTCTCCTGGACTACTTAGTCTATTCAGCTTCCACACTAACCCATCTAGGATTAGGTGCCCAACACTTAGTGATCTGAATCCATATATACAGTAAAAAAACTAGTTTAAATAACACAAATCAAGATTTCACCACAATTGTTTCGACCTAAAACTCCAAAAATTCGCACTAAAGACAACTCTTTTAGTTTCGAGTTGTCTTTAGTGTGACTTTTTGGAAGCTTTTTCAGTGGATTATTTCGGTCTAATCTCTCTAAAATTCGGCATGAATTCATTCAAATCACAAGGTTGATGGGTAACCAACATGAACGAAGATTTTTGTGAGTAAAGTTATTCAGAGATCTACTTGAATGGAGGCTTTTGTGTGTAGAGTTATTCAGAGATTTGCTATTACATAAATTTTTAAATTACTAAAACATTTTGGAACTAGCTAGTATGGTTCATCTAGTTGTGGTAAAAGTAAACCACATTAAATTGTTATAAATTTCTAGACAATTTAAAAAAATATGTGATAGATCTGCAAAACAGATTTTTAAACCTCTATATTCTATAAGATGAAATACATGGTTTTAGCATCATGCCACAGCTCAAGTTCAAAATTCCAACTCAAATGTTATAGTCATTAAAATCAATTCAAGGTGAAGAAAACACAAAATCGTTCCTTCATATCAGTTTTTGTTTAGATTAACAAAGGCATGCCAAAACAAATGTAGTGGGGAAATAAAATAACTCACATTTTTCCTAGAGACGCTATAAACTGCTCCTCCCATCCTCTCCTAATATTCCATGATAGTTACTAATGTTATACTTTCAATAACTTCGAAAGGCAACTTTGAACAAGAAAAGAAAAAACCATTAATCGCTTATAATTCGCTCCATATCGGGATTTTACTCATACTCCAGAACTAGGGAGACTCTTAGAAATTTGAATTAATGCAAGAAATGTACAAAATTTTGAGGAAAACAAGTGCGAAAACACAATAGATTGAAGGCAACAAAGTTGCGAGCCGACGGTGCCAAGTTTTGGTGAACAAGAATTTGAAGAATCACACTTACTTTTCTTCTCTTTTCTTGAGATAGATAGGCATTAATCATCATCATCATCATCATATATATATATATATATATATATATATATATTATATTATTTATCATATATATATTATATAATTACTATATATATATAATATATATTCTATTCATTCATTCCATTTATTTCAATTTATTATTTATTTTGTTAATTGTAAATAATTTTTTTTAACCTTATTTGATCTTCCCTTTTATTAAAATAATAATACCAATAGTTTTAATTTTAATTTAATTCATTATTTACTACTATTTGTTACTTTGATAATTTTTTAAACAAAACTAGTTGTTATATTCTAATGCCTAGAAAGCATCTATGTTCGTATATTTAATCTTATGTCATGATATGTTTTTCATCTTGTCATGAAAATGAATCACACGAGATGGTTTGAACTGCGTGAGAAAAAGTTTTCGATGTGATTTTTACCTAATGATTTCAACAATTTCAATATTAATCAAAATATTTTTTTAATAATTTAGTTAAGATTCGGTATCTTTATGTTAGTTCTCCTTTTACCTCAAAATAATTTTGACTATATTCATTACTATAAATTTATTTTTATAAATATGAATATAAAGGTGTAATGTTAAGGGTGTCGAGTAGCGAGGTACTTAGCAATGAGAACTCTATCGCTTGAGCTAACCCTTCGGATTATTTATTATTTTAATAATTATTATTATTATAATTTATTTGATTTATCTAATTTATTTTAATTTATTAAATTATAAAAATATATAACAAATGAATTAATTTCTTTAGTACAATAAAATCTATTCCAAAACAATTGTTTATATATGTAACATACTAAAACCAAAAGTAGAAAAATGACACCATGCAAATAAAACAAAGCAAAATAAATTTACTTGACAATAAACATGTAGCTCCACCTCGCTACCATAATTTTGAAGCAAATTTCATTAAAGGAATTATTTAATCAAATTTTCAATGTGGAACTTATACATGATAAAAATTGGAGGGTGGTAGAGTATGTATGCCTTCGTTGTCCCATAAAGAAGGGGGTCTCATTTACCAATTTGGTGTCTAGCTTGGTCGTGACCTGAAAATTGGATAATAATAATAATAATAATACATAGATCTTGGCAAAGCGATATACTTTATACATATGAACATTAACCATTAACCAGATCATTCAATATGCTAGGATTCGTATAGAAGCTTTTCGAATTGTTTCCACCCACAGTTGCGAGTCATCGAGTGAGTACATTGGCGTCACTCCCACCATGGATGATATAGTTCTTTATCTAATGGTGGTTTTTAAACCTTGTGAGGTTAGGGTAACTGAACCATACCCCATCCGCCACTCAATCGCTCATTTGAAACTGCATCCCTCACGAGCCAAGCTCGGCAAACTCTAATGTTATAGGCTAGGTCTGAGAGTTTCAAGCATCAAAATCTCTTTTTCACGTATGTTAACAACGGTCATTGTTAAATCCTTTGATTGTGTTAAGTTTTGCAGCGTATAGATGAATTTCTTGGCTAAGTATTATGTGCTACGGTTCGAGCAAAACCATGGTCACCTGAGCCATATTCCATGTCTTTTCATCTATGGTTTAGAATGTAAGAGAGAAGGTTTATACTTTCTAAGAGGATGTTTCCTTAATTTACTGCTAGAATCCCTCAGGTAAATGTTGCTTGCAGCAAGGTGAAAATAAATAAATAATCCATTAATCCATTGAAGGGTCGATGAGATTGTATTTTATTGGGATGATATATTCTTATGCCCCAACATTTGGAGTGAGAGATAGTTTGTTAATGGGGCTTCTATATTAGCTCTTGATGGGGACACAATATTATCCCTCGCTCGATGGGGAGCTTATATTTCAGCTCGCATTCATTGTGACATGAGAATGTACCCTTGAAAAATTGATGGATTCAAGTGTAAATAAAAAATAAAAAGAAATGAGTGCCAAGACACCCCTGCGATTGAACCTACCTTGGCATTGATACTTGTAACCTACTGGATATAGTACTGGGATCAACACTGGGATCAAAACTTGGAGTACCGACCATTGTTTGCATTGAGTGCTAGCCTAATTGAAGCATAGTTTCACCCCCTTACCTCATAGACTATCATAACCATCTATATAGACTAATGAAGTAAATTGTGTTCAGTATGGAACCTAAATATCTTCTTTATCCAAAAGTATCACCTCATTGGACCCCACTTCATAATGTGGCAATGCCTCCTGTAATATTTGCACTACAAGGGGGGTCTACGGGGGACGACAGCCCCCAAAGCCAAAAATAGATGTAAAATTTCCTTGTAAACTATTGTAATTTCATTGTCAATTTGGGTCATTCATTAGGCGGAGATCTGATCATAGAAGTTATGTTTAATTTAGGGTTTTCTTCCCTAGAATGCAACCCCTCACTATATATGAGAGAATTGTATTCCATCTATGTATATCTGTGTTCTGAGTGAGAAAGAGAGAGGAGATTGAGTGAGAGAGAAGAGGGAATTACAAAGGATCTGTTGTAGGTTGTATCTCTTCAGTTTGTTGGATAATATAAAAGGGAGGACTCGTTGTTTCTTCATGGACGTAGCCCAAATTGGGCGAGCCATGTATATCTGTGTCTATACAGCTTGAGTGGGTCTAATGGTTAAGAGCATGTGTTTCCTGTTAAGAGGTCACAGGTTCAAAAGCAGACGGGGTTAGAGTATAATCCATCCACCAAGAAATTCATAGTAAGCAGAGATGTGCAGTTCATTGAAGATGAAGCTTGGGATAGAAGCTTAGCAAAGACAGTGAATATGAAGACAATTGTGTCTCACGAAGAAGAAGAGGAAGGGACAACAGAAAATAATCCTTCCTTGGTGGCTCCTCCTCCACCACAACAAGTACAACAAACCACACCACAAGCCGGAATTCGAACAACCTTGAGAAATCAAGGGAGTGCTTCTCCAAACACACAACAGGGATCTGAAATACCCTCAAGTTCGGATGGAACTCCAAGCACACCAAGAAGACCAAGATTCAGAAATTTGAATGAGATTTATGAACAAGGAGAGATAAGTAACAATGCCGGTCTGAATTCATTATTTGCTTTGTATTGTCATGTTGATGACCCAATTCATTTTGAATATGTTGTAAATGAAATAAATGGATTGAAGCAATGAATGAAGAAATTGTTGCAATTGAGAAGAGTAAAACATGGGAGTTAGTGGATCTCCCTGAAGGCAAAGATGCCATTGGAGTTAAGTGGGTCTATAAGACCAAAAGCAATGCTGAAGGCAAGATTGACAGGCACAAAGCAAGACTTGTTGTGAAAGGCTACAAGCAATAACAAGGCAAAGACTATGATGAAACCTTTGCACCAGTAGCAATGATGGAAACAGTCAAAACAGTGTTGTCTATTGCAGCGCAACACAAATGGAAGATTTATCAGATGGATGTTAAATCTGCATTCATGAATGGAGTGTTAAAAGAAGAGTTTTATGTTGAACAACCTCCAGGCTATGAAGTTGAAGGCCAAGAGCATAAAGTGTGCAAACTGAAGAAGGCTCTTTATGGGCTGAAGCAAGCTCCAAGAGCATGGTACAGCAGAATAGATGCTTATCTCATTGACAATGGGTTTGATAAGTGTGATGTTGAACCCACACTCTACATAAAGGAGAATGACGGTGAGATTCTTATTGTTGTTTTATATGTAGATGATTTGATTTTTACTAGCAATGATGCTTCTCTTATTGCTGATTTTAAAGCACTCATGAAAAGTGAATTTGAAATGACTCACTTGGGCTTCTTAAGGTATTTTCTTGGAATTGAAGTAAACCAAAGTGAAAGATGTGTTTTCATTTCTCAAGTTAAATATGTAGAAACAGTGTTGAAGAGATTTAACATGAAAAACAGCAAGGCAGCTGTGACTCCAATAGTAATGGGGTTGAAATTGACCAAAGAAGACAGTAGCAAGGATTTTGATCCAAAATTGTACAAGAACATAGTTGGTAGCCTTATGTACTTGACAACAACTAGGCCAGACATTATGCACGCTGTGAGTTTAATCTCCAGATTTATGGAAAGACCGAAAGAGACTCATTGGTATTTTATACTCCTCTTCTGAAAGTTTCATGTTGACAGGTTACACTGACAGTGATTGGGCTAGAAGTGTTGATGATAGGAAAATCACATCAGGATATGTGTTTCATATGGGATCGGGAGCCATCTCATGGGCTTCCTAGAAGCAACGAGTTGTGTCTTTGTCAAGAGTAGAGGCAGAGTATGTGGCAGCAACCGCAGTAGCATGCCAAGCAGTGTGGCTCAGAAGAGTTCTCAGAGATTTGTGTCATGAACAAGAAAAGGGCAAAACCATTCACTGTGACAATAGCTCGGCAATAGCATTGTCTAAAAACTTTGTTTTTCATAAAAGGACAAAGCACATAGACACCAAATTTCACTTCATACGTGAATTGGCTAACAATGGTGAGATTGTTTTACAGCACTACAGAACAGAGGATGAGTTAGCTGACATCTTGAAAAAACCATTTGGAAATAAAAGTTTTGATCATTTCAGGAAATGCCTCGGTATGCAGAAAAACCGAGCAGTTGAAATTAAAGGGGAGTGTTGGAATGATAATTTAAACTGCCGTGGAGCGAGAGCGACTGCAGCATTCTGTTTCCAGAAAACCTCCATTTAAGTTCCCTGCGATGCGATCAAGTCGCAGATCGCATATTGCACATTTCCTTGTTAACCTTCGCTACGTCCCTTCTATTGTGTGCGATTGCGATTTCGCGATGCGATCTGATCGCATATCGCAAATCGCATGATTCAAACGGTTATGGCAGTGGCGGCACATCTTTTCTTTTCCTCCGATGCGACGGTGCGATGTTGTGATGAGGCCACGCATTAAATTCCAATAGGATATTTTCAGACTCGTAATTAATGATATTTATGGCGGTTGGTAAATGTAGGTGAAATTTTTTATTTTATTGTTTTCTATTTTGCGGCAGTATGGGCACAAGAAAATCTTAAGTATTTGTATCCTCCACCAGTATACTATTATCATTGATGAGATCACCTCTCCCGGTGGTCGAGCCACGCTTACGCATCCTCTCCTCCATTGTGTTTTTATTGATGATTACGGGTGTGTGGCCTAAGTGCCTTTTTGTCAAGTAGTTCCTATAGCTTTCTTATATCTAATATAACTTGATTTTTGGCCATCTGGGGTTTAGGAGTGTTCATTAGCCCTAATGGACTTGACACCTATAACATCTGCTCTTTCCCCTCCCATTATGTACCTTATATGTGCCCAGGTTGAAAGTGCACCCTAGATTCACTTTGCATGTGGCTCAATGGAAATGACTACTGCTTCCGTATGAACAGGGTGAACTATCTTTAAAGCGTACTCTTTCTCCCGAGTTTACTACCTGATCTAGATATGGGGTTGTTACGGAGTTCAGAAATGCTGCCTCCTGATCTGGGTCTAGAATGGTTCCAATTGGATTAGAAACTCACTAATAACGCTTCTTCCTTTGCTGATGCTATTTTTTAACCAACTACTCGCTCCGATACTTCCCGTGCATTACCTTATTGAACCTATGCCTTACCACCTAGTTATACTTATGTTCTTGCAGTTGTGAACAATTATAATCCTATTATGTTAGCTTTCGGATGGACCATCTCAGACAAGGATTTAGCAAGGAATAGGAATGGGGATGCTAGTACTGGAGTAACAAGGGATAGAAAATGGCGATCATGGCAATACATTGTTACTGGTCAACTAGGGGTTATCTCTGGGCTTGGTTCTTTATCCGCTTCTATGTATTGATCTGGAAATTGAACTACTTAAACTGCACCCGACGCATCTCCATCTCTTTCTACTATGGATGCTACTTTATTGGTTAGTGTTGCTACTAGGTCTTGATCTTAACTTGCTTCTGGTGTTACCCTAGCTTCTAGATTATATGTTGCTGGTCCTGGTTCATTTTCTTAATCTACTAAATAAACATAGGATTCTACTACTGCTCTTGTCGTTTCTCTTGGTGTTTCAATCCCTGGGATTGGTTCTCGACCTGGAGGATCTGCATATGGTGATTAGGATGCTTACTCTGCTACTAATTTACCTACTGGATATGCTGGTAGCGGTACTGGTAGATCGAATCTTGTTAGAACTGTTGTTTCTTCCTCTACTGGTGCGACTAGATATGATTCGGATGTGGAACTAACTGGATCTCGTTCTCTAACATGAAAGGTGGACTCTCGCTACACGAAAGGTGGACTCTGCATTCTGCGTCTATAGCCTTTGTGTTTTCTCTTGGTAAAGAGACCTATGATCTTAGCTCTATGACTATTACTGGTGCTGAACCGACATGATCTATTTTTTTGGTGCTATATCTACTACTATCGCTACTGGTGGTTCTTTTACTCTATATCAATCATGAAAAGCTCCTTCAGCTCATTCACCTCTAGACCTAAAATCATCATACTCATCTTGATATCTCTATCACTAGATTAGTGTTGAAAATATAATTTCAACTGTCGCTCGGTCAAACAATGTTTAATCCAGCAAAACCACCTTGATGTTTCACGGACCGCTTTTGCGTGAAGGCAGTTTTCGTACACAAGAGACCCGAGAAAATTTAGAGTTGACGCGTGGCTCTCCCCATACGTAAGCATTTCTGACATCTCGGGTACTATCGTTCAGTCAAGTAAGGCCTCCCGATATTCTCCTCCGTCGTCCGATCTACTCCATTGATCTTCGCCGTCGATTGTTCCAAGATGCATACGAGCCCGCAGTTAATGTTGCGTGTAGTAAAATACAAGCTTGGTTGACTGCAGACTTTTTCCATGAAGGCATTTAATAAGTTGTCATAGGTGTTGGTAAACATTTAAGTTTTTTATTTTACGGCACGTAAAATGTAATTGTGCGTTTTTTGTTTTGTTTTCATATATGTTTTTGCTTTAGTTTTCATATAAAAAAAGTGTGTGTTGACTATTTGTAATATGAGATCTCGGAGGAGCGAAAGAGAACTGAGAGAGAAATTGCACAGCAGTGCATAAAGGAAATGGTGGAGCGCATGTATTTTCCAGGAGTTGAACTTTGTTGATTTTTGCAAGAGAATATCGCATAGCAGTGCGTAGAAGAAGTATGAGAGTTTTTGTATATATTTGTATTTTTATTTTGTGATATGCACAACAGTGTGAAACAAGAAGTGCTAAATGTAAAAGCTCTTTTACAGCAGTAAATCCATGTAAATTTATTTTACAACAATGAATGAAGATTTTACACAGCAGTGTAAAAATCATTTTGTAAAAGAGAGAGAGATTTACTGAATATTTGTTTTGGTGAATCCCTTTGAGTGAAAGAGGATGAATATGTATCAGTGACTTATGTTTTAATGAATAGAAATCCTTTTCTGGGTATGTAATACTCTGTTCTCAGTAAAAAAAAATTAAAAGCTTCCCTGTGCAAAAATATCCTGGAGTAAAGGAAACAGAGCATTGCCTCTGTGTGCTTGAATTGTTTGTTTTTGGGATTTTACGAGAAAAATCCCCAACAGTGGTATCAGAGCAGGTTCAGGCTCATTGAACGTGTCAAAGAAGCTGAAGGAAGGAGTTTCTTGCTGCAACAACTTCTCCAGCACAGTGAAGACTCAGTCAAGAAAAGTTTCAGGTATTTCTCAAAGTTTTTTTTCTGTGTTGTTGTTGAAGACAGTGAGTTATTTTAGATACACAGTCAAGTGTTTTGAAAAGTGAAAAAATGGCAAGTTCAAAGAAGAAAGTCTCCAATCCTCCTAAAAATGTGTCTCCCTCTACTATTAAAATAGAAGACAATCCATTTGTAAACATTCTATTTGAGGCTCCAAGGTTCAATGGAAACTTTGATATATGGGAAATAAAAATGAGGACTTTCTTACAGTCTGAAGGGATTGAAATTTTGGAATCAGTGATTGATGATAGTAAGATGGATCGAGAATCCAAGGAGTACAATGCAAAAGTAGCAAAGACAATCTTAGGTGGGCTGCCTCATTCTGTAAAGAAGAATTTAGGAAAGAATTCATGAGCAAAGTATATATGGGACAAACTTCATGACCTTCACTCAAAGGGAGCACTGACCATGACCATCAGTCAAGAAGGAAATTCTAAACCCATCATAAAAGCTGAAAATGAGAAGGTCAACCTCATCAAGCTTCAAGTACAAGAAATGGATGAAGAGCTCGCCAAGCTTAAGAAGGAACTTCATGAAAGCAAAAGGAAGCATCATGAAGAAGTCATATCCATGACAAATCAGTTAAATAAAGCAAAGAAGCAGGAAGATGCCTTGTCAAGTCAACTTGAACAAAGGCACAAGAGAGTGAAAAAACTTGTAGAAGAGATTGGACAGTACAAGGTAGAGGTTTCCTCCCTTAAGTCTGAACTACAAGAAGCCAGGAAGCAAGCACAAGAAGCTGAGAAGAAAATGGAGAGCAGTCAAGAAAAGAATGAAGAAATCTCGAAAATGAAGTCAATTATCATCTCCCTTAAAATAGTAGCAGCTGAAGCTTCTCTTAGCAAGGAAGAAACTGAGGAACAACTTGCAAAGAAAAATAATTAGTGTGAAAGATTAGAAGAAGAGATTGTCCTCCTCAAGAAAAAGGTTGAAGGGATGAACAAAATCATGAAGAGCTCTCAAGCCTTGAATGACATGCTCAACTATCACAGGTCTCCATCTGATAAATCAGGACTTGTGTATGTAGGTGAACCCTCAAACAAGAATGAAAATGCTTTAAGCAAAAGGGATGTGAAGAAGCCAGAAAGAAATGGTGATGCTCCTAGTTCCAGCAAAGGCAAGGAGAAAAATCAAAGCTACAATGGAAGAAATTCTACTCCAAGTAGAAAACCAGCTCCAAAAGGAAATGTAGATAATGTCAAAGAAGCAAGTGGAAATGGTTATCATCAAAGAATCTCAAGGCAGAAAGGCTTCAGAAGTACATCAAGGAAACCTCCATCTCCCAGGTACCAAAGTTCATTTTTTGGTTATTGGTATTCTTGTTCAAACTTTGGTCATAAGGCAAAAGACTGTAGAGCATTTCATAGAGATAGATGTTATGGTTTCCGACAACCTCCAAGGAACAATTTTATAGGAAGAAATCATGAAATCTCATTCATGAACAATGTAGAATGTTTCAAGTGTCATAACATTGGGGATATGGCACGTGATTGTAACTTAACATGGGCTCTTACACAAGCTAGACCCATGCAAAAGAAGAAAGTTACACAAGTATGGAGAAGGAAGGAAATACAGTCTGAAAGTCCCTTGAGCTCTCGAATCGATCTAAGTTTCTTTTGAGAAGAATCTGCCAAAAGGAGACGATGCATACAGTTAAGGGGAGCATGGACAGCGACGAAAACACAGTCAATTGGGAATCCACCGTCGTGCAGCAGGAAAACAGCTCAGGAAAAACCAGCTACCTTATCGGACAGCAACCGACCTGCAGCAAATAAATGTTACGTGGAGTAAAAGTTTGGTTGACCAGCGTTTCAGAAAAACATTAAACGAAGTTCAATGGCATTCGTAAATGGTTGGTGAAGATTTAATTTTAATGTTTCGTATTTGGTCACGGGAGTATGGCTCAAAATCAAAATCAAAAAAATGTCATACGTTTTTTATGTATTGTGACCAATGCAGCTGCATGAAAGAAAAAAAATGTTTTTCCCTTGAGCAAAAAAAATGGAGTGGGCAGCCATGCATGAAATTTTTTTGTTGAGAGTATTTATTTTATGCACAATAGTGCAAAGGTGAAGCAGCATTGAGCTTGTGGAAGCCGAAGCCATGAAGATATGTGTTTGTAATGGTTGTTAAATGAATTATATGCATTGTAATGCAAAGCAAAGAGATCCGCACATCAGTGCGAAGGCAGGACAAAAGGCAAGAGATGAAAAGTGAAATGGTTCGCAGCAGTGAATAAAAACCAGGGGGAGCACAACAGTTTGACAGGAAGAAAGACTTGAGCAAATGAAAGTTTGGAATTCCTTTTTACAAGTGCTTATAGTTTGTTGAAACGAATGGGAATGAAAAAGTATTTTTTTTGTAATCTGAAAACTCAGAATTTTAAATGTAATGAGAAATTTCACACATGAGTGAATGTGAAAGAAATTTTATTTTACAGTAGTAAACCAAAGTAAGAGTTTTTGAGCTTACAGCAGTAAATGCAAAAGTTTTTAACACAACAGCGTGTTGAGAAGAAAAAGAATTCAGAGCAGCTTGCAAATGGAGTATAAGTTTTTACAGCAGTGTGAATAGGAATGCGCAGTAGCGCAAATCTCATAATTTTTGTTGGTGAAGATATGCCAGTAATGTGAAGCAAGTGAAGAATGCAGCAGCCTCGGCAGAGTAATATTTATGCTGTTTTGGAACTGCATCTAAAGCAGTATCTGGTGAATCCATCTCTGTGAGGAAGTGAAGTTTTGGTGGATCCCTCTGTTAAAGAGGAAGGTGCCTTTCAACACAGTGTCTGATGAATCCCTTTGTCAAGAGGAATATGGTTTTCAGCATAGACTGGTGAATCCCTCTGGTTTAGAGGAAGATGCTCTAAGATGCTTTTCAGCATAGACTGGTGAATCCCTCTGGTTTAGAGGAAGATGCTCTTGAGCATAATCTCTGGTGAATCCCTCTGTGTGAGGAAGACTCTTTCGTTGTTTGTGGAACTGCATCTGAAGTAGTGTTGGTGAATCCCTCTCTTAAGAGGAAGATCTGTTGTCTTTGGAGAATCCCTCTGTGAAGAGGAAGATGCTTTTTAGCATAGACACGTGAATCCCTCTAGTTTAGAGGAAGATGCTTTTCAGCATAGACAGTGGTGAATCCCTCTGTTAAGAGGAAGACTCTTTTGTAATAGCTGCATGTCAAGGAGCTCAGAAAGTCTTTGGGTATGACTCAATGCCGAGCAGCTGAAATTAAAGGGGAGTGTTGAAAATATAATTTCAACTGTCGCTCGGTCAAACAATGTTTAATCCAGCAAAACCACCTTGATGTTTCTCGGACCTCTTTTGCGTGAAGGCAGTTTTCGTACACAAGAGACCCGAGAAAATTTAGAGTTGGCGTGTGGCTCTCCCCATACGTAAGCATTTCTGACATCTCGGGTACTATCGTTCAGTCAAGTAAGGCCTCCCGATATTCTCCTCCGCCATCCGATCTACTCCATCGATCTCCGCCGTCGATTGTTCCAAGATGCATACGAGCCTGCAGTTAATGTTGCGTGGAGTAAAATACAAGCTTGGTTGAGTGCATACTTTTTCCATGAAGGCATTTAATAAGTTGTCATAGGTGTTGGTAAACATTTAAGTTTTTTATTTTACGCCAAGTAAAATGTAATTGTGAGTTTTTTGTTTTGTTTTCATATATGTTTTTGCTTTAGTTTTCATATAAAAAAAAGTGTGCGTTGACTATTTGTAATATGAGAGCTCGGAGGAGCGAAAGAGAACTCAGAGAGAAATTGCACAGAAGTGCATAAAGGAAATGGTGGAAGAGTTTTTGTATTTCTTTGTATTTTTATTTTGTGATATGCAAAGTAGTGGGAAACAAGAAGTGGTAAATGTAAAAGCTCTTTTACGGCAGTAAATCCATGTAAATTTATTTTACAGCACTGAATGAAGATTTTACACAGCAGTGTAAAAATCATTTTGTAAAAGAGACAGAGTTTTACTAAATATTTCTTTTGGTAAATCCCTAAGAGTGAAAGAGATGAATATGTATAAGTGACTTATGTTTTAATGAATAGAAATCCTTTTCTGGGTATGTAATACTATGTTCTCAGTAAAAAAAATTTAAAAGAAAGAAACATCTTTGTGCTTGAATTGTTTGTTTTTGGGATTTTACGAGAAAAATCCCCAACAATTAGGTGGTTTTATCTACTGTGATGGTTATTTCAGGTTCCCCATGTGTAGTGGTTAGTTCCCTATATGTGTCTCTATATGGATCATCCACAATTCGATCACGAAGGTCATCATCTCGATCACAAGGTACTAGTACATTTGCTTAATCGACAAGATCTACTTATGCTGAACCTCTTGCTGTAGAGTCAACTACATATTCAACTGAAAAAACATCTACTTTTCTTGTTGCTGCTGGTACTAGAGGTGGTGGCGGGTAAACTATTGGTCCTATATAGCTGGATTAGCTTTTTGGGCATGGGTATGTATCTTCAACTGCTTCAATGGTTGCTGAATCAACTACTGGATTAACTGAATCACTTGTTTACAATCCCTTCTCTTATAGCTTTGTTCCTTCCCCTCCTTATGCCTAGATTAATAGGTACTAGCAGCCACCACTGAATAGGTACTAATAACAAGTTAGGTGTATGAGCGTTCTAGGATGATCCAACGACGAGAATGGAGTTCTTCCACCAAGGTATAAGTGGATATTTTATCTACAACGATTTTGGTCAAGAGATGGACGATGGCACAAAACAGGATCTGTTGTTGGTGTTGTTGGGTTATATGATGGTATTGGATATGTTGAAATTTGTAATTTCCCCTGTGCGCGCGGGCCAACAGTTAAGGCGCGCGGGAAACCACAGCTGCAAACCAAAAACCGGCCCCCTGAAACCTATCGCACTAGCTCTCCGGCGATGGAATATTCCGACGAGGGGCTCCGATGAAATATGGTGCAGACACGTGGATTGCCATGACATCAGCCTCAAACATTTATCGGACGATAAATGTCGGTCAACTCACCCCATCCGATATGCGTCCGATTTGGTCCATCGTTTGTCCGCCGTTCGATTGCGAGGAAGGTGCATACGGGGTCTGACAACATTAAAATATTGCGTTGAGTAAAGTTCGGTCAAGAACCCCTGTCCGATATGCGTCCGATCAAGATGCATGCTCTCTGCCGTCCGATTCAATGGAAAGTTCTCCGCCGTTTAAATTCTGCAAAGTGCATACGGGGGCCTGTTGAAAATTAAATACAGCGTGGACCTGGACCATACCTTATAATAATGTTATGACATGTCTGGTAATGTGTTCAATGTTTTCAATACGGCGCAT
>APFE031348656.1:0-13098 GCA_000404065.3 Pinus taeda
CAGCAGTTGGTGGAGTCGCATGTGTGCAGGCTCAAGAGAGGCACATCGGGATATGGATTGGATGAGGTGAAGCTATGTGGCTTCATGGATGCAGATTGGGCAGGGAGCTCAAGAGGCCGAGTATATGGCAGCAAGGGCATCAGGTACCATCATATCAGAGATTGTGTGCAACGGAGGATCATGTTAATTTCATACATTCCAACGGAGGATCAGGATGCTGATATTCTGACGAAGGCTCTCACCAGGAGCAAATTCGAGTACCACCGAGGCAGGATAGGGGTTGTTGATAATCCATATCTTGTCGAGAGGGAGTGTTGAGATTGCAACAAGATGATGGAGCTTAGTGAAAAGAGTCGCCTTCACTAAGTGGGCCCGCAGGCTATTTTTGGCGCAAGTCTATTTTTAGACTATGTCTATTTTTAGACATATGGATCATGTCTATGGATTGCAGGTTGTTGTTTATGGATGATTGATCAAGTTGGAAAAATAGATGGACTTCAATTTTTGATGAAAGTGTGAGTGATCACAGTGTGAGTGATCAAGTCTATTTTTAGACTGGCTGTCAAAAATAGAAAAGTCAAATATTATTATCTCACAATAATATTTGGACTATAAACTTAATCTTATTCTCTTGGAGCACTTCAGTTCGAGCTACGGATGTGGCACATGCAATTGCATGAAGGAAATACGTGGTTCTTATGGGTTAGTTGAATATTTGCATGCATGACTTCAGTTAGAACTCAAGTGAGTTGAGTTTAGTGGACTAGAGGTGCAGTTGATGGAGTTGTGTTCAGTTTAGCTTTGTTAAACTGGTTGTATTTAGTCTAACTGGCGAATAGACTAGAGATGAGTTGGGTGAATTAGTTATTAATTAATTCACAAGTTATTAACTCATAATACAACTAATGAATACATCAGTTAACTCAGTTGCATGTCAGTGCATGTTCAGTTCAGCAGGGACAGGTGTTAGAGAATCAGATTGCTATCAGTTGTGACTATAGTTGTGCATCAGATCTTGCACAAATCAGGGGATTGAGTATGCCAATGAGTTTGCCCACTATTTATAGCTTGTGCTCACGTGATTTAGCCAAGGAAGACGTGGCTGCCTTGGAATTATCATCAGTTCTCAAGCAGGGTATTGAGCAGCAGAGGCAGGCAAGCAGCAAAGGAGATTTGAGCCAGTGATTGATTCAGATCTGAGCTGTATTGTGTGTAACAGAGGTGGAGATACTTGTGAGAAGTATTATGCTGTGTAATGTTACATGACTCAATCATTAATATACAGATAGTTGGGGTTTTTAGCGAGATGCTTTCCCCGGGATACATACTGTGTTAATGTGTGAATGCTCTTGATGTTTTATTGTTATTGATGCTGCTATATTGATGATCAACGTAGAGGAGCTTATGTATTGTGTATGTTTTCCGCAATAGTACATGATCAGGATAACCTCCATTGAATATGTGTTAAATTATTCAAAATTTCTACAGTAGGAATGTTGTTAACTGCAAGTTTTGGCAGCCGAGTCCCTAAAGTTTAGGAGGACTGTTGGGGTCCTCAATTTGTATAAATAAGAAGGCTTAGGGCCTCATTTCAGTTAGTTCGATTCTATTCAAATGTTAGCCAGTTTTTAGTTAGATTTTAGGAGGAGTTAGTCAGATGTTAGTTAGATTTTAGTCAGTAGGTTAGCTCTGCATTTCAGCACATTTTCAAGCTTTTCCTTGTGGACAGTTTTTGGAATGTAACTATTATTTCTTGCTCAATAAAGATGAATCCACCTTTGCACCATATCTAATCTCTCTTAGGAGGTTGTAGCTCTTAGGGTTGGTCCCAACCTAAGTGCCCAGTACCTCCTTTGTGTACTTTTATGTGTCTTTGCTACATTCTTAGAATAAAATATGTTATTTAGGTTAAAATCTTGTTTTGTTACTTAGGTTGTTTTTGATGATTAAAATAGATTTTCATGCTTCAGGTTGATTTGACAGTTTGGTAAAGGAAAATATCTTCAAAAAAGGCAATCAAACAACCCTTGATCTCACCTCTCCCTCCTTGGGACCATGAGCTGAGACCAAGGCATACTTGTTGCCACAAAAACACTATTTTTGCCTCTTCATGCAATTGCTAATGTTAGATTTTTAGTTAGGAAAGTTGATACCATTTATACTTGCATATTTAGAAATTGTTCTTGCTTAGTTTCCATAATTATCTTGCATGATTTTCTGCTAATAAACTTTTGTTCATCATGTTTTTGGTTTCTAGGTCAAAATAGCTAAATATTTGGTTTGCATAGTCTTTGTTTGATCAGTTTTGGAAAATAATGTGCAGAACACCTGTGATACATCCTTGCCTACCCTTCCTCCATCATACAACCTACTCCATCCACTAAACTCAGATTCTTTCCCTTCTTTTGCCACATTTTCCCACTTTGCCCTATTTTCTACATTCTTGTGTATCATTGCTCCCTCCATCCTCGAATCAATCCAATCGCTCCTTAGCCTCATTCACCAGGTCCTAGACCCCTCAACATCCTTATCCAATCTCCATTTCCACTTTCCCACCATTTTTCCTCCATCAACCCTCCAAAATCCTCTTTTCTAAACATCTTGTAGAAGCTACAGAACATCCTGTAGAAGCTACAGTACATCCTGTAGAACCCCTGCAGACTTCCTGTAGAAGCTCACAAAAGCGGTTTCTTGAGATCTGATCACTGTGAAACTCTTTGGAAGGGTGCTAGGGACCCCTTAGGCCCTCTTCTCACCTTCCCAACCTCCTACAAGCATTTACTTTCGCCAATCAACCTCTGCACAGTCAAAAACATTTAAAGCACATGCATAATAATTCTGTGAAATTACTCAAAAATACAAAAAGATGTTTTCTTCATATTTCTCTTCATAAGTAGCTTACTCACATGCATCTTACTTTTCTAAGAGTCAATGGCATCCATTTCCACCGCTTTCATCACTTTTCTTGCACCGGTAGGGTTAGTCGGTAAAACTAGGGCTTGCATTTCTTTTCAGCTTTCAACTTCTTTCTGCAACTAGACTAGCCTCCTTTGAGTTAGATTTCGTCCATCACAGTTAAAATCTTCTTCTAAAAAATCATAGAAGTTGGCTTAAGCTCCTAGCGAACTTGTGCCAGCTGATCAAGTGACAGCCGCGGCAAGAGCTAGTATATGTGCATACAGCATCGTCGCTTCAAAGTTTGTTACGAACTACCGGTTTGATAAATTAAAGAAGAGAGTCCCAGGAGTTGTAGCATTATTGCTGCAATACTGGGGCCCACCATTATTTTTGGCGTCATTGCTGGGGAAGCATCAAAGTATTGGTGATTGCTGCTTTTCTTCTATTTTCTACTTCAACCTTCTGCTAAGTAGTTTATTTCAGCAAGAGTAGAGTAGTTTTTTTATTTCCATTCTGCAATTTCATTTCCGCAAAAGTAGATTAGACATTTCCTACTTTCCTAGACTAGCATTTCAATTCTACAAGTGTAGATTAGCATTTCAATTCCACAATTTCAATTTTGCAAACGTAGATTAGCATTTCAATTCTGCAAGCATAGATTAGCATTTCAATTCTGCAAGCGTAGCTTAGCATTTCATTCCTGCAATTTCATTTCAGCAAAATAGATTAGTCCTTTCCTACTTTCATTTCAATTTTTCATTTTCATTTCAGAAAGATAAATTTTAGTTAGTTGCAGTTCTATCTATTTCAGTTTTGCAAGTACAAGCAGAGAAAAAAAAAATCAATGAAAAAGATTTCATTTCATGCCTTGTAGGAGTTGAGATAAGTCTGAAAAATGTTTGCACAACACCCCCACTACTTCACACAGCCAACCTTCTTTCTTCTTCAATGGTTGTGATTAAGAGGAACCCCTAGGTGGACAGCAAGACATATTTGAAGAACCTCTAGGGGAGAAGAAGAAGAAAACATTCCTCTGGAGCAAATGGCTACAAACAGAAATGTTGGGAGTAGTACCTTATCCAAAAACGAATTTTCAAATCAAATGGAAAATTTCATGAGTGAGGTGAGGCAGTTTCTTGCCATCCAACTGGATACCTTGTGGATCCAAAGGAAGCACGACGAAGCCAAGAGGGCTTTGGCCATCTTTTGTACCAGGTGCACTAGAAAGCATCCTAGGAATGAATTTCCATTGCACTCCATAGAAGTGTGTTTTGTCTGTGAAAAAGGCCATCCTATAGATCAGTGCCCTTCCTTACTGTTGTGCTATACAATAACCCCCCATTTCATAAAATTTTACTTTCAAAACTATAATATGAAATGGGTCCCTTTTAGATTACTTATCATTCCTCAAAAAGTCCGGAAGCAAACAAAACATTATAAAACCTTTTGAGTTAACATATAATCGGTCTTATAATAAAAAATGAATAATTCTTTATTATTGCGATAAAGCGATCGTAAGATTGCATATCGCAATAACAAAGGATGCATAACAAAAGACTCATTGGTTTTCCCCGATGCGATATCACTATCGGCGATCGGGGAGTGTAGCATACATGGAACAAAAAGCCCTCTTCTAAAAAATCCCGATGCAAATTAGTGATATCACTATCGGCGATCGGGGATTCCGCAATGACATAGATGAAACTACTCAAACATTCTTCCAATCTTCGATTGCAATAAAGCTAAGCGTGACTTTCAAAAAGGATTGATAAGGCTTGGGTATATTGTCTTAAATTATTATTAAAAGCCTTTCTCTTCCCGATAGTGATTCACTTACGATCAACCGCCAAAAAATCAAAGCCATGCTTAAATGAACTATTCGGGGAATAAAGGATATGATGAGCATTTAAATGATTGACAGGTTTAAACGGCCAATTAATGGAGCAATTATGCCAAAATGTCTTCAGAGATTATATCCACGACAGCCTTATGTTAATCCTCCATTATTCATTGATTGACATAATTCTTTCATAATTGGTTTGCATCATCTATTCTCTATGTTATGTTCATTTTATCTCCTGTGCAGAGCTCCTCCGAAGCAACAAATTTAAGCCAAATGGGGAAGAAGTCTAAGAAATTTGGAATAGCTTCAGCTTTCGCGGTAATAGGACAACATACTGCTGATCTGGGACCAAGTAAAAAAGGATTAATCTCAGACACCACATGTCTTGGTCTCGGTAATACTACTTGGCAGAGCATCTATAATTTGGTTGAGGCCGAAGAGCCTCAGGAAACATCGGCACAAGCTATAGCAGGCTCGAATCGGAAGTCCGAGGCTACCCTAAAGGATTTGGCCAATTCTTACCTACACCGGATAACGACTCGAGAGAAAATCCTTCCATACATAGATGTGTTAAGATGGGCAGTTGAGGAAATTCCAATTACAAATAGAACATTCTGCACTATCGACGGGAGAGTATTTGGCTCATTTCAGCCCAATGATTTAACACAAATCTACCATTTGCCCGAACCAGAGAAAAAGTATAACAAAGAATTTCTAGAGAAGTTCAGAGATGAAAATGAAACTGAGTTAGCGCCTATACGGGAATGGAGACAAAACCTAGCGAAAAAAAAAGCATGAGTCCTCGGGTAAGTACTCTGTTGATTCCTTGTGTTCTCCTTATTGTTATGTTGGAGCAAGGATGTGTAGGATTTGGGGGTTGCATGACTCCTCAAAATTTTACATAGAAATGGTACCTTTAATTGAAGTAGCATGCAATAGCGAAATACTGGATTGGGGGAATATATTATCTGATAAGTTAGCAACAGCTATTCTTGAGTTCAGAAACAAATCCCACGTTACTGATAGGTTTATTCCTCCATTTTACTTTAGTGACTACATCTTAGATACTCTCTGTTTTAATTCCAAATTTCCTGTGCTAGGGTGGAGATGGACTCCACAGGACCCCATGCCCATTCATATCTATCACCAGAAGTTGTGGAAAGCCCATTATAAACACCACCTATATCAAGTTTGCAATGGATTTATGTTACCCATTTACTATGCAATTTTTGACAAACCTGCTCCTAAGATTTCCTCGCAAGTAAAGATTGACTTGACAGCCTTAGGAACTTGGTTCAGAGAAGAAACATTCACATATATAAGAGTTTTCGGCAGTCAGGCCAAACCTCATGTCCTCCCCTTGTATATACCTAACAGACTATTGGCTCGAGAGATAACATATCAGCTTACATCCGCAGGAGCTACAAAGACTCTGAGGAATTCAAAGAAGCAAGTCTGGCCTCCTTTTCCTCTAAGGTGTGGCATCTACACTCTGCATGACCACAAGCATGCAGAGAAAGAAGAAGAAAAGATTGATATACTGAATCTCGCCACTCTTCCTAACAGATGATTTGATCCAAACAAAGTCGTCTATAATGTTCTAGAACAGGCAAAACTCACTAAATTTGAACATAAAGAAGATGAGTTTGATGACCTATTCTCCTCGGCCGAGTCGTTATTTCAGGTTCAAGCGATAGCTAAAATGAGATACCACGACGACGGGTTAGTCGAATTTAACAAACTTAGAGAGCAGAGGTTGCAAACTCTGCCTCTAAATTTGTTAGCCACTACCCCGATGACACAGTCAAGCGAGCCTGAACAACAACTTACCAACGAACCTCCTGCTACATCAGAAATTTTTGAAGAAGTCTAAAGAAGAGAGCAGGAGGAACTCCAGAGGAAACAACAAGAGGAAGCGCAAAGGAAAGAACATGAAGAAGCACAGAGGAAAGAACAAGAGGAAGCACAAAGGAAAGAACAAGAGAGAATACATGAGGAGGAACAGAAAAGGTAGCAGGAGCAGAGCAGCAAGGATGTGAATGTCGATACCAAGATTGACTTGAGATTGCTCTAGGAATGGCAGCAATTCGATTCAATCATAAGAAATCTTGAAAGTTCAAGAGATGTCAATATATCCAAAGCGGCTGATACACAGGACACAGCATCAAAAGAGTTTCCAAGCGAAGGAACCAGCGGTCTACCCCCTACTACAGAATTAGAAATAATTCCCAAGGATCCTTCATATCAAATCATTTTGCAAGTGGAAGATATACCTCCATTGGATGTCTTTTACAGCCCAAAGCACAGGGTCGTAGTAAAGCGACAGCGGAAAAGGAGAAGGATTGATCAACCTTCTCTGTTCCCTGAACAAACAGTGACAGCCAATGTAGTTTGGAAGGAGGAGTTCGATCCTTCCGATGACCTAACAAAGTTGTCCCAATATGCTAGAGCCTATTCGATGGCCACCATGGACAAGGCATCAGAAGTGGGCAATTTGTTAAAAGAAAAAGACCAGGCGATCGCTTCGTTACAAGCACAACTATCAGAGGCACAACAGAAAGAAGAACAACTACAAAAACAATTGTCCATGCAGCAACAATTAAATAATCAACTGAACAAGTAGTTGCATGAAGAGAAACAAAGGGTAGATTCGAGTGCCATTCAAAGGCAGAAAGAACTATCGGAGGCATTAGCAAAATTGAAGATAATGAATGAATAGATTGTAAAGACAAAAGATGAGCAAATTGCTCAATTATCAGGTCAAATAGAGAAGTTCAAGAGTCTTCCACAGCCTGCCGATTTCAGAGCAGAAGCACTACAGATTAATAAGGCACTGGTTACACAAATAAGATTATTGTGTCATAAAATTTCTCAAGTTGAACCCCTGTGTGACATAACAACATCAATAATAGATAAATCAGTCGATGCTAGACAGGACTTAGAGCAGGCCGATGAGACCTTAACGGATTTTATTGCTTTGTGGGACACTAATGAGGAACAGGCAGTGAATTTGCCTAAAATCTTAGAATCCCATAAAGAAATTATATTCATGGAGTGGCAGTCCCAATTGATGAAGGCAGAGAGAGCAGTTTCTAGATGCAAATTATCCACAAATAATTTGATTGAATTGATTAACAATACTCTCTATTTATCTAGCATGATCTCTCAATGTACACCAAGTAAATTACTATCGGCCAGAACATTGGAGCAATCATGTTATCAAGAGCTGGAAAAGAATGGGAGATTGATCACAGGGATTAAAAGTTTAACTTGGGACACCTATTGGTTGTTCCTAGTAAAACCATACAGCTAGAGAGCCGCCCTCAAGTGCCTAACAGATGCAATCGGGTGTATCATTCCCGATATACATGATGCCACCTATTCTACTCAACTCAATTCTCGTCTCGGCCACCCTCAAGAAGTGGAATCGATGCTAGCAATATGCCAACTCAGGTCGAAAGGCAAACAGCCAGAGCGATGAATCATGCTGCTGACTACAAGATTGCTGTGGGGGAGATATTCAAGATCAAGTTATGCCAATTTAGTAGAATTTTAATTTTGTAGTTAGTTAGTTTAATTTAGTATTTATAGACCCTTTCATGTATTTAGAAAGGTTCGTAAGTTTTTGTATATGACTTAAACCTGAAGTTGCACTACTGTACTTCAGGCATATTCTTTTATAAAGATTGGGCCAATTATTCCAATTTTGATAACGAAGCTTTTATGTGAATGTGCACTACTGCCTTTATTTAAAAGTATTTCTGAGTCGGAAGAAGGAATTCAAATTGCGATTGATGTTGGGAATGATTTGCAGCTCATATGGTACTACTATCTATGTCTGAATTCATTCTTTTTATGTGAATCGTTATTTGATCATTCTTGCTATTATTGAATATATGCATGTGTTTTAACAACATTATTTATACTTTCCACTATTGGATGTTTACAGCTTGCTTTTCTTCTGATCATACATGTATCAGTAATATAAAAAGAGAAGTGTAACAATGTTTTATCAATTACTTTGTTCAACTATTTGAACAAATCAATTATTATTTAAATGAATGTCTATGTTTATTGAATAGTGTCATCTATATTCCTATTGATGAACAGAGATCATCAAACGTTGCACTTAAGAATAGAAGCTTCTCGGGATAGAATAGTCATTTGTGTTTTCACTTATAGATTAAGTCATCCATTCATTATCACTTATTAGAAAACCAGTCACTCATCCATCCCTTTTTATTCATTACTAGGAAACTGGTCCCATTATATTCAGTTGAAGCCACCATCCCAAATGGAAAAGGAGCTGTATTAAGGTCCGGACCGGGTGGTTATCCCCCGATGTTGATGCAACGATTTTTGGGGCATCAACATTTTTGGTGCTAGAAGGAGGGCCATCAACTATGAATGGCGAGTAAATCAAAATCTATAGACCATTCTCAGAGTAAATCACCCTCCACCTCACCTCGGACCTCCCGTTTGCATTCTGAAACACCAGTGTCCAAACGAGAAGAAGAGGGATCAACTACCACTACTCAACCCCGTCATACTTCAGAACGTTTAATTTCGGAGTCCCTTGAAGCTCAGTATCTCATCTAGAAACTTCAAGGCTTTTCCATATCACCTCAGAGATCTGAAGTATCTCAAGGAAGTGAGACTTCGCAATTCCATTTTCCTCACCCTCTCACCAGACTTCAAAGCGAAAAACTCGGCATTGAACCTGCTGAGTTGCCTTTACCACAAAGGAAAAAGGCTAAAAAGAACAATGAAGGATCTGGTAGTGAGACCTTTTCTCCATCATCTTCCATCTCATCCTCTCCAGTTCGAAGTCAAGCATCCAATCCCCCATTACATATTTTTGTTCACTAGGGATCACCAACTTCGACATCAAAATCTATTCAACCTTCAATACCAACTCCTCCCCAAACACCAGGAACTCCATCAGCAATCGTTGGTACTCCCAAGATGGCTCAGAAGTGGTACATCCATTACCTGATTATCCTGAGAAGTGGTTACCAAAATTTAATCCAGATGCTGGAACATTGGCTGAGGAACACATAAACAATTTCGTGTTGTTAGTTAATCTAAAAGGAGTAACAGAAGAAGATGTTGTAGTTAGGCTTTTCCCCTACACTTTACAAGGATCAGCCGGGTCTTGGTATTTTTCCTTACCCTCTGGATCCATTACCAGCTGGAATATCTTTCAGGAGCAGTTTCTTACCAAATATGGCGATGATAGATCCTTGGCGACACTGATTGATGATCTTTAAAATCTAAGGATTGAATCTAGAGAACCGATCAAGGAGTTTAACTCTCGATTCAATAAGCTCTTGAATAAAATCCCTACGATTCCAAGCCAAGTGAGCAAATCAGAAGCGAGTTGTATATCATAGCCCTACCTTCAAATATAGCCATTTTTGTAGATAGGGTTGGGAAACCAACTTTAGCCGAAAACATGAAAGAAGCCCTCGTTGTGGAAAAACGCATTATCACTTTGGAAAAGAAAGCTGCTCTCGAAGATAGGAAATCCAAAAGAGTTTCTTTTAAGGATGATTCAAAGAAGAAAACTCCTAAGGGTCCATACGATATGGAGGGTCTACAAAAGGTCCTCAAAACAATGTCAAAAGAAATGGTTGAAATTAAAAAGCAAGTAGCAGAAACTTCAACAAAGAAACCATATAGGAATTTTAAGAAACCTGAGTCAAAACCACCAAGTGTTATATCTAATGCTGATTCAGATCCTGAAGAAGAAGAAGAAGATGAAACAATTTCACCATCCGATGAATTCGAAGAAGAGGAAGTTTTTGAATGCCATGGAATGTGGGACTTCATATTACCTAACTCGGATACAGAAAATGAAAAAGAAGCTTTTCCTGTGACTACTAGGAGTAAAGGTTCCCCTGAACCTGTCCAGGCAAGTTCAAAGAAAAGGAGTGCAGGTACTACTGCTACAAAGGAAAAGGTACCAACAAAGAAGCTAGCTGCAACAGTACCTCAAAACCAACCATCATCCTCAAATATACCTTCAACATCGAAAACATTGGTAGTATCGGATTCAATGGATTACAATACTGTTGACGATATGAAGAAGACTAAGGCAAACATCACCATGTTTGAACTTAGCAAACTAAAGCATCAGCAGAAATTGCTTCTTAAGGAACTAAATGCAGTTCCTTCTTCGCCTCTTCCTAGTGCTAAAGTTGCAAATGATTTAGGACAACCACCTTCTGGTAGAGTTGAAGATACTGATACGATTCTAATTAGAGACAGATCAAATTCCCATACCCCCCCTTTCCTCTTAACCTACGAAATCTATAATTGAAATCTACACAACTGTTTGATTGACTCAGGGGCATCCTCTAATATAATGCCAGCTTCAGTTTGTTCCAAACTGAACATTGAGCCCCAAAAGTCTTCAATTCACATTGTACAGTTAGATAGAACCAAAGTCAAGGTCTTAGGGGAAATCAACTCTGTGACTATCAGGTTATCGGCTGATCCACGAGTAGTTCAAAGAATTGATATCTTAATCGCTGATATACCTGAGTTTTATGGTTTAATATTGAGTAGGGATTGGTCTGAGAAGCTCCATGGGTATATTTCTACCGATTGGTCCCATATGTGGCTACCCTACAAGGGAAAGCCAAACCAAATAAAAATCAATCGAGAGAAACATATGACCCATACTATCACAGAATTTGAACAAGAGAATCAACCAATAGCATTTAACAATAATGTTTTGGGGAATTACTCTTCTAAATCATTCTTTGGCAATTATACTGCCTAATCATCTCCCTTCTCAGTAAACAATTTCACATCCCAAATCGAAAATTTTTCACAAACCGATAGATCAAGATGTGTTAATGTTGCTGAGAACACTGTAAATAAAATTTTTGATAATTCTTTATTTTGGTCTTTATATTTCGACGGATCTAAATCCAGTGAAGGATCAGGAGCAGGGTGTATTTTAGTTAGCCCTGGGGAGAAAAAACGATGTTGTCTTGTAGGTTGGAATTTGAATGCACAAATAATACAGCTGAGTATGAGGCCTTAGTTCAAGGACTATATAAAGCGATTGGCCTTAAAGTTCAATATTTGAAAGTGTTTGGTGATTCAGAGATTGTCATAAAACAAGTTAGAAATACAATTCATTGTCTCTCTCATCACCTCAAGCACTATCAGGCTTTAGTCCAGGAACGTATATCTCATTTTTTAGCATTCAATATTTCACCTATTCCCAAATCCCAGAATGCAGCAGCTGATTTGTTAGCCAATGTTGCTTCTAAACTCCTACCTTCCGAAGATTTAGCCCAGATAGATTTTCAGTAGAGTTAATTTTTAGACCATCGATTCCTGACAATGTTACCAATTGGCGAGTGTTCAATCACGATGAAGACATCTTACATTTCTTGACTTCCAACAAGTCCTACAATGATCAGATCATTGATGAAAGCGATCATGATCTTCAGATGAAAGAAAAGCACGAGGAAAACTCAATAACAAAACCTGTGGTTAAACTTGAGGATATCTACGATATTAAAGACAGGCTTAAACAGGTAACCAATTCAAAACTCCAAAGTTCCACCTTAAGATTTGAATTGATAAACCTTGGTACTGAGAAGAACCCTCAAAACATCAATTTGGGATTAGGAATTTCTATGGAAGAAAGGATAGCATTCATTAGATTATTAAGAAAAAATAAACATGTCTTCGCTTGGAAATTTGATGATTTAAAAACATACGATACATCAATCATCCAGCATACCATTCCAATGCTTTCTGAACAAAAACTAGTTCAACAAAAGTTGAGGAAAATACATCCGAACTTAGAGAGTCAGATAAAATCAGAACTCAATAAACTCTTGAAAGCTAAGATTATTTTTCCTGTTCGCAACTCAAACTGGGTTTCCAATATGGTGCCTATTAGGAAGAAAAATGGCGACATCAGGATTTGTATAGATTTCAGGAATCTAAATAAGGCAAGCCAAAAAGATAATTTCCCATTACCTACCATGGAGCAGATACTCCATTCAGTAGCAGGTTATGAGCTAATGTCCTTTTTAGATGGTTTTTCAGGATACAACCAAATTTTGGTCCATCCTGATGACAGACTCAAAACTACCTTCAGAACAAAATGGGGAACTTACGCTTATCAGAAAATTCCTTTTGGACTTATTAATGCAGGAGCTACATTTCAAAGAGAAATGGATATAGCCTTCAAAGGATTCATCAAAAAAATAGTAGTTGTCTATTTAGATGATATTACTGTATTTTCCAAGAAGAGATCCAATCATTTACATGATTTGAATCAAATCTTTGAACGCTACAGAAGGTATGGTATTTCACTCAATCCCAAA